>MU870966.1:0-12064 GCA_036418205.1 Ostertagia ostertagi
ACACTATCTTGGTGCGGTCGGAGACGGTGGTAATTTAGTGTCAACCATGGCTAACCGTAGGTTGGTACAAGTACGAATGTGGTCGTGTATGATTCATAAGGTGGGAGAGGTCGTAAGCACTGCAAACCGCCCGTTGTGCAAAGAACGAGGGGGTCGTATTTGGCCGAACGAAAGGGGAGGGGGTACACAGGGACCCGCGGTGAAATGCATGAGAAAATAGGATTCCATGTAACAGTACAACGCAACTACAATATTATCACCGTCTTCGGAAGTGGAGGACTTTCAAATGCTAGTGCGACTGCTTATCCACAGACAGGTGCACGGCGTACCCCGAGCAGGAGTTTTCACTTCAAAACGCTTTATCTGTCAGCGGCCGTAAGCAGACAAACTTCCTCAAAAGAATCTTGATGTCTTCAGAACAAATCTAAGTGGAAGAAAGTTAGAACTTGCTTAATTGACTTCTAGGGACCTCCTCAGAAATTCTGGCAGAAGAAAGCTTTTCAAGGAAATTTGCATACGTTGTGAAGCACTCTTCATGTAGAACTTCAATACTTTTACCGCTTCTCATTATATGAATTTTGAAGGAAATTATGTTTGAAGATTGCAAAGTCGCGTTTCAGGAAAATGGCTTGAAAAAATCAAGGGGGAAAAACGGAACAACGGGACTATTTTTTGAAAAGTGATCTTTAAAAATTTAGCACTTGTTCGAAAGCTCTAATCTTCTAGTTTCTAATTAGCCTTAGACATCTGCAAAAAGTTGATTATGAAGAAAGTTATGAATGTTTGAATGTCGAAAACTCGCGTGTGCACAAAAAACGGAACAACGGGACGATTTTTTGAAGAACATTTGCAACATTTCAAATACTTTTTAGAAAGAAAACTATTTGAATTTTTAAATTTTTGTGTCCGATTCATGAGACCGCTTCTGAAAAAATATAACCTTCTGAATGGAGGGGTTTGTATTGCAACGTAATTGCTACAAGGTTTAGTTATTTCAGATTATAAAAGAAGGAGAATTGAGAGATCGAAAAAAACTTTGGTAAGTTTTCCATGTATCGGTTCACGCAAATTTAGAAATTTATTATCATGTAATGAATAAAACTTCAAGTTGCCTCGATTCCCTCCTCTGAGCGAGACAGAGCGCGCGGATTGACCACGGTCCACACTTCTCCATGTTGGTGACTGCCCACACATCAATGATGAGCATTAAATTATGTGAAAGACATAATAGTTGAGGGGGGGGGTCGTACCGGATACCCTCCGAAAAGGGAAGGGGTCGTAAAAGTTTTGGAATTTGCGCAACGCAGAGCATGAACTTGGTTGTAACCGCATTGACGAACACGGTATCGATATCCGCTTCAAAATGCATCGGCGACTTCAATGCACAGCCGCGGGCGGCCACTCCATGACAGAGATTGTTTATGCAAGGCGTTTGAATTCGAATGTGATAAGAGACTGTTTAATAAGTACTCCGATGTTTTTGGAGTGAATGAAATGGAATCAAAGGCAGGGAATGGAGAGACGGTATGCGCTTTCGCCACTAGCATAGCGATTTTACTTGTGTAGCCTTGATATGTATGTCTTTGGGGGCGAGCCTCAATGCGGTGATGGACAATCGGGCCAATGAAAGAACGGTTAAATTTGTTCGGATTCCTTATACACCGCGGTGCACAATAGATTGCACCCCATAGAAAACCTAATTTTCTTGAGAGCCGGAAACTTTTGTTGCTTCTGCCTATACTATAGTTTAGAAATAGACGAAGGAATAATATCTGTGATACTTATTTGACATTACGACTTTTTTAAAGTTTGTGACAACAATTTTTCACTTTTTGAGGCGGTGCATAATAGATTGGACGATATGTATTGTGGTTCATAAAACAAGACCTAAAGTCTGCTCCTCCCACCTAAGTATGAGGGCAGCGTTCCTTCTTCTCAGTGAGCTTGGGACTGAAATCAGATTTTGAATCAGCGCATTCTATGCAGCAGAGGCGGTAGAGTTTTCCACTCCTTTGTAATGGTATTTCTTAGCGGCTGAACATTGTCATACGCTTTCCCATCTTACGCGTCAGTATACCCTATGTATTCCCGATAGGGTTTGTATCAGAATTACATACCGGCGATGAAAATAATGGGTTGTTGTTAGATTGAAAGTGGGACAGAGTGCTTCACGGAGTGTGGTTTGAAGCGTTCTTTTGCACGAAGATGAAGTGTTTGTTGAAGTCTCAAGAAACGAATGGTACCAACGTGTTGTTGAGAAGTGACTGCATACGTTCTGACTTTTTCATTCACGGAGAAATTCAATGAATTCTTCAGGCTAGCATTCATACGAGGATGCAAACCATTGAGGAGAAGGCAGCGATGTTGCTTCGAGGCACCAGTAGTGGTTTACTTCTGCAAGAGCGCCAGTTCGGGTGCCGTTAGCACGACTCATCTCCGCCGACCAAAATGTCATCGAAAGAAATCACCGTAGGGAAAATAGAAATGAGAAATTTAAATTTAGTATAAAGGTGGAAGTGTGCCCAGAACACTCCGCTGCCCAATTTCTGTTATTCTCAATCTCGCAAGAGGGAGCCGCTCATGTCGACGATATTGAGTCAGGCGTAGTGTCGGCTTTATTTTTTGTCGAACTATGTGGTCCGATATTTTCAACATACGAGACACGGTCCATTTCAAAACGACAATCCCGCAAGCGACAACCGATTCATAGGCAACCTTTGTGGAACTCAATGCCAAATTAATCAAGCAGCGCCTGCCGCGCTCAGGAACAACTGACTTCTGTACCACCTTGTTCTTAAGAACAGTTTGAGAATGATTCTTGATCACAGTTGCAACTGTACTCCTGGGAATGAAGGGTTCCTTAGAGATTTGGAGATCACCCTTGTCAAGAAGAAGTTACGCTTCACTTCGAATCCAGTCTTCGTTTGTGAAACGCGTATACTTCACATAATACGTGAGTACATGCAAACTTAAAAAGCAGGCAAAAAAAGTCGGAAAAATGGAATATCTCAAATCGTCCAATCTATTGTGCACCGCCAAAAAAATCAATATTTCACTCTAAAAATTTTCAAAGACAGTGTGTCTAACTGAATATTGTGTCAACATTATTTATCTACTTCCCCAGGAAATATATCAACAGCAGAATCAATAAAAGTTTCGGCCTCTCTCAAAAACTAAGTTTTTTATAGGGTGCAATCTATTGTGCACCGGGGTGTAGAGACAAATCGATCGATAGAATAGGATGCAGTAGAAGTGTGAGATGTTAGTGCAATAGAAAAGGCCAAAAAGAGTTTCTAGTGACAGCACTCCGTGAACCAAGTGGAAGCGTTCCCGCCGCCAGCATTTGTGACAGATGTCCGGCGGGAATTTGAACGCGTAGCAGTCCTTCCGTTTTTCGAATTGTTTACCAAACAAATGCAATTTTTCTGTTCTTTCGTGGACGATGGGTCTCAAGCCAGTGATTTATGGTTGAGATGGAACCATGATTTCTCCGGGAAGGACATCTATATTGCTTAAAAGGGTTTCGCCGTTTCCCCATAAAGTTTTTTCCACATCAGTTCAGGATTAAGTGGTGCCTGGACGCAATCTCGACATGATTGTGCGTGACACCGACTTCCGCGAATCCGAGACTATGTGAAGGGATCACTGAGCATAGAAGGATTACGGAACGCAAGTCGGTTCGGGTGCCATTTTGCTGTTGACAAAAGGCATCATTAGAAGGTTTTAAGGTCCGAAATGTATGTGTAACCGAGGTCTGGAAGTTTCCTAAAAAGGATCTATTACTTTCAATCGTAGCATAATGGCTGGGTCCCTCCCGTCTCAAGGTTGTCCTTCGATCGTAGAAGATTAGATTAAAATATTAGCAATGAATGCACAAATGTACGCAGTTCTCATTGTTCGTTGCCGTTCTCCTCTCTCGAAACCTCATAAAGTTTTGTTCCCTTTTCAAAGCGCTCTCATTGATCAGTCATTCACGGACTAGGGAATTGCCGCACTGTTCCACTGCAGTTAGGCCATAAAATGAACTCATATATTCTACAATCGTAAAGTAGAAAGCATTTACACCTGGGTGGTAAAGACGAGTTTTTCGAAGGGTCGCTTTCGCGATGCATTTTCTAGCGTATCAAAAAAGCAACTCTTTGAGAGAGGGCTTAGAAGCTCATGATCAGTGTTTTGAACGCTAGCGTCAAGCAAACATTTTCAAAACGATTTCTTGGTTGGTGATTTGAGACCCCTCTTTTCTGTTTACTCCTTTGCTGTTGTTGATGTTGTTCTTCCTTTTCGAAGGGTTTGAACCTATTTTTTTCCTAACCTATTTTCGAACCTATACGTTTTGAAATGTCATGGGTGGCGGAGAGGATGAAGGTGTCGATGGAATCTCACGAGCCTCCTCACGCACGCCATCTTCATGCGTTCCTTCCCATCAGCAGCCAAAGCACCAGGGAATCGCAGTTACTTGAAAGATCAGACACACATTCCGATGACCCTTGCTTTTTAGTAACTCGTCCTGTCGAAGGGTTCAGGGGCGTGTGTTGGCTGTGCTGTTTATTTCTCTGGAGACCTCCTCCTCAGATTTCAACAGGGTGAAACTCCAGTTTGGGGGGGCACTCCATTGTTTCTCCAATACTCAAGATAAGGATGAGAGCGCTCATGACACGTAATCGACTCATTTAAAGTATAAAGCAGCATAAAAGCTGCTTTATAAAAGCGGCTATAATTATCGGTGTAATGTGGAGGAAACCCTGAGATGCTTCACATTTCCGCCTGCCATGGTCCAAGGGAACGGTCCTGGACCAGGAGAATGGACACCTCTGCCTAGGGCTAAGGGTGGAGGAGCTCCAGGGTGGATGACCTGTGCAGAAAAGTGGATGGGATGTGGGCAGGTAGTGTGGAATGTAGGACATCCACCGGTCCTTATCAAAAGTACGCTCGAAATGAGTCGTTCACTTATTATCTTATCCGTAGTTTCGATAGCCCAAAGAACTGCTCTCTAGTACTACGGATAAGATAGCAATGGAGTGCCCCCCCCCCGAACTGGAGTTTCACCTTTCAACAATTTATATTTTGACAGTTTGTCGAATGTGTGATGCTTCTGAGTCAGAAGCCTCGCCTAATTGGAGGTGGATGCGCTGGAGGAATAGATTTAATTGTGTATTTATTCATACTAGGCGTAGCGCATGGCTTACGCTTTTCCAGATGCCTTTACCTCGTGCTTATTGCATGGGGCAATTGCCGGAAAGAGGTGGGTGTATTGTTGAGGGAAGGTGTGTCCCTATGTCTGACAATGAATTCGATATCCTTTGTGCGGCTTTATGCGTGTTAGTGTTGGTGTTGCACCCGGACATAATCGCTTCCTCGGCAGACCTCGCTCCACACTCAACAACAACCTCCAAACTCTTTCACGCTCACATTCACCATTAATTTCAGAGCAAACTACTGCTTCAATAAGTACACTGCAATTTCGATCTGCGGCAACCTTCAATAAAGCTCCAAAAGGCCGAGGAAACCGATAATTTCTCCGAGCAATTCTCGCTCTCTTATTATTAGGTCTTGACATTTTCTGAAAACACTTTCATGCGGGTATAGTATTCAAACCCTCATAGCTCGTTCGGGCTCATGGGCAGGTCAGAAAATTTCTTTTTTTCAAGATCTCATCTTTCCGGTGCTTGTAAGCAAATCATCGGTAAACTCATGATTCTCGTTTCGTCAAAGGGCAGCTCTACTTAAAGCCATGAGTGTGTCTCATAAATGCTTCAGATCCATTAGAAAATAGCTCAAGCAGAGCGGTGCTGTTTTACTAACAAGGAAAGGCTCTCAGGTCGCCATGGCCATTCAAGAAGAGATGTATACCGCTAGATGTGCCTTTGAACGCTGATCTCAAATCTACCTTCCAAATCTGAAGGGAGTTATGAAGCAAAACAGCGCAACGGCAGTGGTCGGCATTTGCAGTCAAAACGTCGAAGCCTCTGACTTTGAAGGTAGGTTTGAGATCAGCGTTCAAAGGCACATCTAGCGGTATACATCTCTTCTTGAATGGCCATGGCGACCTGAGAGCCTTTCCTTGTGAGTAGTATGGTCTCAATGCATCGACGGTCTACTTGAGCCACTGAAACCAGTGCGCTTCTTGAAAAGATAAAGCATTTGCCGTTGATCAATCCCTTTTTGGGATGCGGCACGCATTCTACTTCCATTTGTACATTCGTAGTGGCGTTTGAATGCGATGTGGCCTATACAATGACTTGCGGGGGCCAGCCGATGTACAAGTCAGTGTTTTTATCCTCCCAGACAAGTCTGGTACCAATTAACCGACCCCGGAGGGATGGAAGGCTTGGTTGGCCCGGGCGACTCACGACCCAGGATTTGATCCCCGGACCGCTCGCGTGGTAAGCGTGCCACTTGCCACTACACCACTTCCGCCCAAAGTCTTTTAGTTGTTAACAGACACCCAGCTTCCCATGCGATGTCAGTGAGTGCGAGCGAATTTCAAGGCGTACAACTATTTGCACTGAAAAGAGTTCTCCGACTCTCCTCCCTGATTAGTTATGGTTAGGAGCGATAGCTCGAACGCAAAAGAGATCGACAGATTCATTTTAATAGAGCTGCAGCCTGAAGATCAAGCTACGGGTACTCCTACCAAATATACCCACGAAGTTTCGGACTTCGGCGATTTCTGAACCCTGGGAACACCCTTAATGCCAAGCAGTGGTGGAGTCCGGAAGGTATGACTGCCATTGATGCATTCCATTTTGTTTGCAGGAAGCAGCACATCAGCGCTCCTCTATTTCAGAACCTCTTGAAATACTGCTCTTCATCAGAAACATTGAACACCACATCGTTTCGAAATTTCCCCCGTTCCGCCTCTCGAAATTGTGCATATATTAGCGCTCTGTGCCTTAGCTTTGGAGGGGAATGGAATTTGTTCATCTTGTTGTGATTTCCTTCATATCATTTGAAAATACGTACTGTTTTCCCCAAACCATTCACATCATGATGTTGCAAGAGCAGGACACTGAACAGATCGAATGAGAACAAATATGCTGTATTCCAAGGATTGGAGATATTATTCATTGGTGAACACATTCTTTTGCTTGTTTGGCTCTCTTCTCCTATCAACCCACATGATGCTAACTTTAATGACGTGTTTACGACTATTTTCTGAGCGATGCTGCCGCTGATGCTCAGGGGGGTCATGAACCCAAATGTTTGAGTCTTCAATTCTGTCCATAACAGCATCCCAGACACAAAGGATATTATATATATATATATATATATATATATATATATATATATATATATATATATATATATATATATATATATATATATATATATATATATATATATATATATATATATATATATATATATATATATATATATATATATATATATATATATATATATATATATATATATATATACCGAAAAGAGCAATGGGTGTGGTAAGCGCTAGCATAGGCACTATCGTAGACTTATAGCAGATTCAGGTCTACGGCTGCGAAGAGGGGCCTGTCCACCTTTCAAGCAATTCATTTTGGAAGGCGTCACAAATCGTGACATGGCCACTCTGACATAAGGACATGGCGCGTATCAAGGACAATCCAAATGTAGCATGGAACTTTTCCACCTTACCCGATTGCATAAGTGAACCTCCCAAGCAATACAGTGCGTTTCATAAGTATAGACGCACCCCAAAATCTTACACGAATAGTTTCAAACGGATCCATAGGGTAACATAATGGCACTAGTAGGAATCATCGGAGAAATAGTCTCAGTTACAATACGTCTCGTAGTTATGAGAAATTTTTTCGAGGTATATTAGGCATCGACCCTGTTGCCCAACGTTTCATAAGTATAGACGCACCTCTAAGACACAATACTTTTATTATGAAATCAAAACAATAAAAACTCCTCAGTAATTAATTGTTTCTTAGTACTTCGAAAGATAGAAGAAAGAGTAGATTTAACCATCCGCTGAGCAGTTATACGACCAGACGATTCCATTCCTGACTAATCACCACTCTGAGGTCGGTCACCTTAACAAAAGTCCCTCTGTGACGTTAAATATTGCAACCCAGGAGGCCTCAGATGTTTTTAATGAGATTGACATTGGGTGAACAAGCAGGCCAGTCCACAGTAGTTGCATTTCGCTCCTCTAGCCACGACCAAGTAGACCGCCTCATTTGGATCACAGCGTTGTCCTGCTAAAAAACAAATTCTCCCTCGCCATACCCTGCCAAAAAAGGTAGCGAGTGAGGACTGAGCACATCTTTGTTTTCCGTGGAGTCCATGTGGGTGGGAGTGAAAGCGATTTCTTGCGTCCCACATCGGTGAAATACATTCCAAATTGTGACGCATCACCATCGAAATCAATCACGCTTACTGGAAAACTTCGACACCTTGCACAGATCTCTCCATTAAAAATGTATACCCATCCAAACCGTTCAGTTTGAGCTTCTTCTCGTCGTGGGGGAAGTCGGTGAGCAACAGAGTTTTTAAAATGGGGAGCTTGGAAGAGGGGTGTATTGGGCCAGTTTGCTGCCATATTCCTCTTAGCAGACTGGAGCCGTGCCTCTTTGTGAGACGCGGTGAGGCGGGAGCCTGGACGGAGACGATTTCCTACGACGTTGCTGTTGCCACTGAACGCCCTCCACACCGCCGTTTTGGAGGCAGGTGCCGCTAGGTTCGCTCGGACTTCATTGAGGCTGAGTCGAGAGTTCAAGACCAATCGTTCAATCTGACGTTCTGCTTGCGGAGGCAGCTTCCTTGGTCTACCTGATCCCTTTTTGCGACCGTAGGATTCCGTGTCACGTTACGAGTTGATCGACGACCCTCGAGGAGCAACACAATTGGGGAGCAATTATGCGATTGCTCAGACATACCGTGTGCAGGGCGCGATCCTGAGCCTGCTCGGCAACTGGAAGCTGTGAGCCCCTGCTATTTAGCGATATGATGCGTAGTACTTATGGCTGTTTACTGCTTCCTTGAACGTTAACTTTCGCAGGCCAAGTGTTCAGTTTCATGGCGATTTCTAAAGTGCGTCTATACTTATGAAACGGTCCATTTGGTAACAAACCGTTGAAAAATACCCAATTTTTCTCCGATTCAAATAAAACCTGTCTCACAAAGGTTTTCCGGCACGCTGATTACGATATTAACAACCCTTTTTGTCACGGATATCGTTAAACTTTGATGACAGCTTTTTTGAGGGTGCGTCTATACTTATGAAACGCACTAGACGGACGCTTTTGCTTCTCAAAAGCGATGTCTTCAAACGACACGAGGTTCCGTCGATGACACTAAATGGCCATCGTTGACTTCGAATTGGTTGCCTTTATGGCTTGCCCCTCTTTGTCTTCCTGTAGCATTGTGTTAAAGGAAAATTGCCGCAGTAATGAGAAGTTCTATGGCAACCTTCAGCAATCTCGGAACAATCCAGAGAACGTTCCAACAATGGAACCTTAAAATGCGAGAAGATTTTCTGTTCGACCAATATTTTCAACCTTTGTCATACAAATTTCTTTTTATACATATTGTGCTCTCTTTGTTTCTTTTGTTTTCCTCCTGGACGGAAAAGTGTCTTGTTCCACTACCATTTCTGCAGTATGAGCGAGGAAGGATCGAACCTTTTGAAGACTATCCTGCCCTCATTATCAACCTCGAAAGTCAGGGCTGAATCTCTCAGAGGAAATGTTATACCATGTCACGGAAGTGTGACTTCATTAACGTAGAATTCAATTCTCGCCCGGGTACGCAACCATTTCAAGCTTCAACTTGAAAATCAGGATTTCAGAAAAAATATTCAACATTAGATGTAAAAATCTATCAAACTAGCAAGCAGAGAAAGCCATTGCCCGGGTACACATGCGTCAAAGTGACTGTCTGACTCCGAATGAACCTAAGCTACGTGCATGGCGTATCTGAGTGAGATTGATCTTGGTCAAACGATTCAAGTGCCCCTCCTCCTTTCCATAATATCGCTTGTGCAATTTTTTTTATAAAATCTTAGTTGCTAAGAGAAATCTTCTAATGATAACCAAAGTACGGAATTGTTCAGACATTACAGGCTTTGTGCCTATACGTAATAATAATGCCTGAATACCACCTGCCTATTGCTGGGTACTCCTCGTTTGAGGGACACAAAGCTCATTACTGCTTTTGTGGAGAGCTTTCGTGAAGAAGTCTGACAACGGGCCGGCGGTCGTCCAGGTGTTCGTTTGACGTCCCGAGGGATCCAGTCGGTAACCGCTCTGGTCCAACGGTCATCGCAAAATCGCATGACGTGTCCGGCCCATCTTCGATTCCTTGGCGAAAACAGGCAGCTCTACCGCCGACGGATTCCCCTCTGCACTTGCGTGTATAGGGTTACTCCTAGCATCGTCCTCTCGACAGCGCGTTGGATAACGCTGACCGCATGCTCGTCCTGCCTGCGCAGAGTCCAAGTCTCTGAGGCGTAGGTTAGGGCAGGAAGGACTGCGGAATCGAAGAGGTGGGCACGGAGCCGCATGTTTCCCGGTCTCGTTCACTAAGGGTACATGTTCGTTGATGCTCTCCTGCCCTCACCCCCTCCTGCTCATGCCTTCCTTCAACTTTGGAGCTATGGTCGTTCATCATATTGATTTCCCGACCTAGGTACACGTAGCTGGAGCATTCGGTGATGTTCGTTCCGTTGAGCGTGAACAGGGGCATTTAGAACCAGTGCCGTTTCTCATAAACATCGCCTTCATTTTGTCTGCGCAATAGAAGTTATTTTCAACTTGGCACCTCTGCACTATTTGAATAATGAAGTATCACGCCTCCTCCTGGAGTTTAACCAAAATTGAAATCACTTGGAATCCCGAGAACATTGCACAAAAAAGGCTTCTTTTCTATTTTCTGAAATGTTCATTTCTTCAAAATGTTCCATAGCCGGCATAATCAAAGCGACGTGTTCCTTTTCGGAAATTGTTTAGATCCTTGCTTACACCATTGCTTCCACATTCATATATAACTACGAACTTTAGTAGAGCGCTGAGTGGATGGCCACTAATATTTCTTCGTATTCTCGTGGTCAATCATACATCCATTCATGTTCTTGTTCTTATCCGGATTTCACTCCTTCTCAGAACTTCTATCATGAACGCATGTAGTCTTCTTTCGCTTTCCACCGCTGGCAACTCGTAAGAATTCAAGCAGAGGTTATCAATGATAACGGTTGAAGAAGAAACTAGGAAAACCGGCCTAAATTCCGAGAAAATGAGCCCCTTCATCGCCAGTCGATTTCCGCGTTGATGCGAGGGCCCTTCTCGACACTAACTCTCTGCTAAGCGACAGCTAGTGTCAGACGGCGAGGGGTACTCACCGGTGGGCGTGTGACTGCGCGGGCGGTGCGAGTAGGGGCCCACTAGGCAACTGAAGGCATACCCTTCTCTATGATTCCCCTTCTTTTACCTTGTCGTATAATTCTCCGTGATCGACCCACCCACTCGCATTAACTATGCATCCTACTCGATAACGTTCACTTGATTAAGGTTTAGAGAACATTCTCATCAGAACTGGAACAGTGCTTTATGAAGAATGTGACTTTATGTACCTTTTCGTCAACTGCTCTTCTGATCAATTCTACTGCAACTTCAACAGGTTTGTGAGGACTGCTCTACAATTAATGAAATGATACACTACATAATCACAAAGAAGAGCCTCTCGTGTAGGCACGATTTTGCTGTGGCTCGATAAACTACCTGCTGTTCCGCCACAAATCGCAGATTATGACATGGTGACTAGAAATCTGCAAGATGGGCCGCTACCGAGTGCACGATCTATGGATCGAATGCTACATGGGTCAGCCGAACATTGCACCTATTGAATAATCGTAGCCAGACTTGCGTGGAAATGGAAAAATATACTATTAGAACATCAGCATAACTGATAAAAACGAGAAGAGTGTCGGGTGCAGACCATACACCACAAGTGACGACGGCCTCCACAAAATGTAAATGTTTTCTGCCAATGAAATGATTAGCCTGTTGCAGTTGTATTCTATCAGTTGTCACTAATTACAACTATATCATTTACCAAAAATCAA
>MU870967.1:0-18175 GCA_036418205.1 Ostertagia ostertagi
GAAGAATAGAAATTTCAGAAGTTTTCATAGGCATAAATTAGATATTCAAATCCACAGATGTTGTAAAAATATGGCACATGGGCTGCTATGAGAGAACAGAGCAGGAACAAAAGCAACTCTGGAGAATACCCAGTATGAGGTCCCCTACCTACGCTAGCATTGTACAGCCTACGGTGAAAAGATCTCGGTTCAGACCAGGAATTCTGTCGATGAAGGAAGAAAGAGAATAAAGACAAGAGAGGTGCAGGCAGGGGTCGGGGCCAGAGGAGGTGCTAGTGTTTCCGCTTCAATATCGTAGCTTCTAAGCTGCTATCCGCCTCATCGAGGACAGATATAGCCTCATCGAGCCCTGAGGCACTTTTTCATTGATGGTGAGTAAACACAATACCCCGGAAATTCGTAAAATGGATAAATTGAAAGTTCCTTTGAGAAAATTGAATTCTTAACTTTGCTTACAGTGCTACAATTTCCACTCATATTTGAAAATCGAAATCAAAGTTCAAAGGATATAACTCAAGAGAAGCAAGAGGGGTCAGGGGGTGGAAATGAGAAGGTGAATGACAGCGAAAAAGAAAATGGTGCCCATAGCGCACGTCTGTCGGAAGAACGACCACGCTTCAATCTCTGCACCCAAGTCTCCGCCCGAGTCCCCTATCAAAGCATCCCAAATGGCAAATTGTACCGGTAAAGAAAGAAAAAATAGGGTGGGGCTTGTAGAATTGTGCTGTTCTTCTATGCTGATCGAGGTTGTTAGTCAATTTTATTTACTGGACAAAATCAAAAATTATCTTCAGGCCTCTGAAGGACCTTGGGTCAATAAATAAAGAATCCAACTATCAACATCGAATGGCATAGAAGAATAATACATTTGGACAAACAACACCGAGATTCAATGAACGATAACTGGAGACTATTGAAAGAACAGAGGAACGTTGATCAACCCTCTTTGGAATACGCCATGGATCGCCCTTTCCTTAGAATCGTAGCAGCACTTGAATGCGTATAAGGCTCACTCATGGACCAGCAGATCAACCCATACACAACTCAGTGCTACTATTCTTCTACGAGTATGGTGTGGTATGGTAACAGCTGACCAAACCCTACCGGAAGGAAGGCTCGATCAATATGGGCGTAATCTATTATGCAGTTTTAGCACCGGGCCAAGACGTGGTGGAAGCTGCCACTACTTCCACGCTAATACCATACTGATCGGTACCCAAGGGAGAAAACAAGGCCCAGAGGCATACCCCCCACTCGATGGGCAGACCCTGTCGTAAAATTGTACGGCAAACTGGACGTAAGCAAACCAGCCCCTCGGCAGTTCTGCGGCTGGGCACCCGTGTATGCCTCCTGCCAAATGTTGGGGAGGGATGGAGTCCTCGAACGCGTGGACGGACAACTTCGTTGCTACGGTCCTGCAGACACCGCACACAATTATAATACCCTCAAATATATCCTTAAAGGAAGCGACGAAGGTGCAGTCCGTCCCCTCTTCAAGGCTTAGTCCTGGGGTGAGCAAACCAGCCCTTCTGGCGGAGCTGCTGGACCAGCTGCACCACTTGCGTCAGTACTCTCCTATCGTACCAACCGAGTTGAAGTAAACCGTCGACCGTTGGGGACCCCATCCCCTCCCCAACATTCAGCATACGGTCCCAGCACAAAACGCCAAGACTGTTTTCTTTCACTCCGGCAACTGGGCCGAAGAGCCCAAGGCATGAGCGGATCTGCTGGGGAGGTTACGTCGCATTTCGGCGGCCCGCATGATAGAGGTCGACGAAGTAAAGAAATATCACAGTCCATACAGCTAATCACTTGATCAAGTAAATGTAGTGGGTTGGTTTGGTTCATCGTGTTGAACACGAGGTCGCAGAACCGCAGTGTGGCCAAATTTGCGTCAGAATCGAATTGTGTCTATCGCGCCCCAAGGGATTAATTCGAGATATACTGATAGATAAACTAACTGAATGACTACGATCAGCTCAATTTGGTCCGATAATCGCGTTTTAGTCAGAAACACGATGCAACGGTTTTATATGGTGAAAACCGGATGGGACTGATCTAAAGCTTATTAATTCCTATCCGAAAGGGAAAGCTTTGTAGGATGTGAAAACGGCTGATGACGAGGTATTCGCTCGGCAGAACCCCCTTGCCATCTGCCACTCCCAGTTGAACAAACATAACGACGGAAGGCACTCAGTAAATGTAACGAACCCAAGTCGCTCGAAAAAATGTTTCCAAATGAGCCGTCATTTAGGAATTCTGCAATACATAAGAGTTACCGCAGGTTATCGCTGATGCGAACTTCGCCAAAAGACCTACGGATCACTGTCAAAAGCGTTCGGCGCAATGTGGCTCGGGGGGCCAGTCGCCGCGCGCGGCTCAGCGATGTAGTGTAACTCGAACATTCCAGCTTCTCACGGAACATTCCAGCTTCTCACGCATGCTAAGTGACTGCCCTCACCCCCACCCCCTGAATTGGCTACATTCCCCCTGGCTCACGAATTTCCTGTTGCCGCAACGCGCCGCGCGGCGGCTGCCCCCCCCCCCCGAGCCACATTGCGCCAGCGTTTTAATTCAATTGATACTATACAACGGGAACCACAGAAAGCTTAATGTTTACTCCAAAAAGCCGTGATTTTGCTCAAGACAGTTCAAAAGAATAAATACCAGCCCCATAACCATTCCCATGAATCTGGGCCTGGAGTTGGGCTGCGGCAGAATGGAGCAAATCTGACGAGTTGAGCGAGAATGTGGAGAACCAGTTGCGCCGTAACGATCAACTATGTGTTTTTCTGTAATTGCGTACTTTCCGAAACACGACGCAATATTCTCGTAATCAAAATCCGAAGCTATGACAAGTGTCGTAACAATCAAATATGTCGTTTTCTGTAATTGCGTATTTTCCAAAGACTACAGGCTACATTCTCGTAACCACAATCTGGAAGTCACGACAAGAAAACCGGTGCGAACTTTTTGCCATCCACGTGAACGTTTACGTTTTGTGCAATTACGGACTACTCAAAGATATGAAACCTTATTATTCGATTGACACGAATGTCAAAAGCACAAGTTATAGAGTATGTTGATTTGGGAAAGTAAGAAGCCAATTGTGTTCAATTTGAATTTGATTCCAATTACTTTTTTAGCAGGTCGGAATAGGTTACAAGGCTTCTGTCAACCAAAGGGTGAGAGCGTAGCTGGAAAAGCACACACTTTGTGTCTTATTGGGACTAAGCCTTTTGAAGAAGATAAAGAAAGAGGAGATGCTGTGATAGTGTGCACTTGTGAGAGCTCCCAGACATCACTACAAAACGCTGAACCGCCAAGGCTCACGGTTGACAGATGTCCTGAAACCGCGTAATTTTCGCTTACTGCTGGCTGGCTTCCAAATAAAATGTGTGTATGGCCGAAGAAAAGAAACGGAAGTCATTCGGGTGCTAACTTAGTTGGGGGGGGGGGCACGCGGCGGCGC
This sequence comes from Ostertagia ostertagi, assembly GCA_036418205.1. NCBI lineage: Eukaryota > Metazoa > Nematoda > Chromadorea > Rhabditida > Trichostrongylidae > Ostertagia > Ostertagia ostertagi. The sequence continues at coordinate 3,473 of MU870967.1, forward strand.
GGCAGTCTGCTCACCTGGGCTCTCTCGAGCGAGACAGTGTAAACTCGAACATTCCAGCTTTTCACGCATGTCAAGTGACTGCCCCCACCCCCACCCCCTAGACTGCCTACACTCCCCCTGGCCCACGGATTTCCGAACATGCCAGGCGAGCAGACTGCCGCGCCGCCGCGTGCCCCCCCCCCCAACTAAGTTAGCACCGTCATTCGGATGATATGTACAGCGAGAGCTGCGTCCAAATATTAGATTGCGCTATAAGTTAAAAGCATTGGGACGAGTTCTGCAGCACAGTCGTAAAAAACGTTGTTTTGTGCATTCGCAGACCCGTTACCATAACGAGATCGCAACAACAAACGCACTATGCCGGCTCACATTACTGTTGCTCATATTGACCAGTTTCAAGAGAAGGGAATTATGGTCGATGTAAAAAATGAAAGCCACTTTAAGATCAGGTTCAGACCACCACCAAGGCGATCTCTGTCTGCTTTTTTCAGGTTCTTTTACGAAAAGAAGGCGAAAGGGCAGCCGCATGTGGCAAACACTTGGTGTGCGTATGGACGACGCATTAATGGGGAAATCGGCGACAACAGCGATGGCGCCGCCGCAACGGCGAGGGTGAGAAACGAGAATGGTTCTTTGGACGAACAAAAGTGAAGCAGCGATTGGAGGGATAGGCACAGGGTGCGGCTCGGGGTGAGTTGGCTGTTTGCCAACCTACGAGTCGCATAAAAAATTATGTGACGCCAATGACAATTTGATGCTGATTCTTCAGCAAATATCGCGCCATAGCGCAGCTGAGTCAGCAACGTTACGATTGAATCCGCGGAGCCACTCCCATCAAAATGCGATTGTTTTAGGCCACGAGGACAAAAGATAGGGAAATTCTATGCATAAAAAATCGACATGAAAGGCTATTAAAATTACTACAAGGCCTTATGCGAATTTTTTGAGAGCACAAAAACCACGTGCCCGTTCCGCATTCAAGCCGGTTGACAGGTGAAAGTGAAGTTGGGGGGGGGGGAGGCGCCGCTCTATTGTACTCTGCTTCTTCCACGCTGAGACCGGACGTCATAGTCGGCGCACGCGACCAGCCATTCGCATTCACTCGCTTGTTCCGTCGCTTGCCAATTCGCTTCTCGTCGAGATATGGCCGCGAATTTGCGCAATCGGCCTGGCAAATGTGCACAAATCGATTGCGCAACGCGTGCCAATTTCGCTCGACCCGAGAGCGATATGGAAGCGACGACAGCGGATGGAGGCTTGCGTCCGTCGCGACTATGAGCGTCGGTCTGAGCATAGAGCATCATGGCAATGAGCAATCAGCTCTGAATGGTGCGCAAATGATTCTGACGAGGTGGTCGCTATCAAGTTGAACGGGATCCTAAGCTCGCGTTAGCAATTTAAGAAGATATGTGTACGCCTCGATGTGTTTTTGAATGCTGACTTCAAATCTACCTTCCAAATCTGGTAATGGATTCTCAGAACGGAGCTATGAAACAAAAAAGTCTGACTGTAGTGGTGGGGGACCACAACCAAGACGTCGCAGGATCAATTCATTGCAATGTTACCGCTTTGCTTTTTTTGCCAACACAGCTAACTAGACTGTTAACATAGATTCCCTCTTAAATGGCCAAAAATCCTTTCCTTATAAGTACTAAAGCCCTATCATCGAATGCGTTTCAATATGAGGGACCGCAAACGAGTACATGAAAGTATTGGCTCCCATTTCTTTGTTCTCTGGTTCCTGCCTTACGCAGAAAGGAGAATGAAAAGTGGCGTCCATTTAGGAGGGGGCATTCAAAGTCGTGCCGATGGTAAGTGGCGCTAGAAGAAGCTGGAGAAGCGTCAGGGAAACAAGAATTGTTTCACATTCTTCCGCGAATCCCTACCCCTGTCTGAGGCTCAGTCCCAAGTGCTGCAAGTAGTTCACTTACTTAGGAAATCCCTCCCCTCTTCCTCACTCTCAAATTAACACGTACCAAAAATTAATCTTCTCGGTGTTGAAAAACTTTGGGCGAAGTAACGTTCGTACCGCGGTTCAAATCCCGCAACGCTGTCTGACTCAGCTTGATTCATTGAAAGAACAGTTTGCGCCAGAGTGATCTGTTTCTTCAATCGATTAAATTGGAGAGTTTAACGTGCCACGTTTTCCTATGTTCTTCATGTCTTCAACCAGCAAACTGCCACCTATCCGTAGCGGCTTTGGCCAGTTTTGGCCCCAGACATGGTCTGTCCGAGAAAAAGAACGATTTTTCCTTTCTTTCTTTGGAATCAATTCCTTTATGCAGAACATGTCAACGAGTCTGCAACGCCTACGAAGGACTTTTTTATTCGTGAAGAAAAGAAAACAGATTTCGGTGCACGAGTCCTTTAAATTAAACATCAGAATGGCAGATTCTTCAAAAACAGATGGCATCAATTTGAGAGCCTCTCCAAATCCTCCGTACTAATCATTTTCGTTTGCGCCATGCATTCGTCCAGCTTCAATTCATCACCATAGGAGAGAATTACCATGGTTTAACATTAAATTAAATTTGCTTTGCTACCACCTAACATCCGACTTTTATCATATGCCCCAAAGACGCAAAGACAATCAATGTCAACTGGGCCGGTTTTTTGAGTCATATCCTTTCTCCACTGGATTTCGTATTTTCTTGCTTTTTTCCTTGGATGGCTGCAGTATGTCAACGCAACCTCGGCCATGAATGTCACCTGCTAGCGACTCAGCGGGAACAGTTGAATAAGCCAAACTTAGAATCTCAAGAAAATTAGTTGGGTCTATTCCAGTTAGGGGGGGGCATCATGATGCAGTTTCTCGGCGAGCTAATGTAAACTCGAACATTCCAGCTTCTCACGCATGTCAAGTGACTGCCCTCACCCCCCACCCCCTAGGCTGGCTACACTCCCCCTGGCTCAGAGTTACCGTAGCTTTTTGGGAGTCACCGCACCATGATGCCCCCCCTAACTGGAATAGACCCAAAATATGTTTGATTTTTAGGCTAATGAGCGAATAAGCGAGTCTCCTGAATGCTCAGTGAGCGGAGTGCACCATGGATCAATCGATACGTATTTAATTCCTTTCGCATGTTGGCCTATTCGCCTGAGCCGCCAACGTTAACGCCTAAAAACAAGATCAGCACAAAACAACTTTTTCAAGCCTCAACTTTCTAGGACATGCTGTCCCTGCCCCGATCGTCACGAGTTGGTCGCAAAGCTCGTACCAATTGTCACAAATTTTTGTCGCACGCGGGGCGCAACGCGAATTTGTGATAGCTGTCGTCACTGCTCCACTCCTTGTTCCTTCAGATATTCTCTCAGTAGTAGTAAAGAGCTGAGCCAGTTTGTTGCGAGGAACTCCTCATACAAATCGAGAAAACCAGAGACAGAAAAACAAGGGCGGAAGAGTTCAAGCAAGAAAAAGATCTGGGAAAGCCAAATAAAACCGGGTTGTCTGGGCTCCAGCCTGTCCGAGTTCACTTGTGACCGAATAAGTTATTCGAAAATGTTCCATTTATTTAGAAATAATCGAAGTGAATAATTCGTGAGCGATTTTATCAACAGCAATACCTACCTTTTGACAAACTTGTTTATTTACCGAAGCCAAGAAAGGCAAAAACCATAATGGGTGGGCAAACCAGTTAGTAGATGAGCAAATATTATGGCAAAGTTAAAAGGCAATTCAGGGCGTATGATAGTGTCACTGCGTAGTTCACTGGGAAAATAGAGTACAGAGGAAACAAGCGTAGCACGATGAGAGCGGACCTCGTCCCCGTCTGCTGATATTTCTGTCTCCTGTAATTTTGGAACTTAAGGTCTACGTGTCTACCGCTCGCAGGGTAAGCATTTCGCAGACGGGGATGACAGTGTCAGGTGGTGCCAGAATCAAACTCATGGAAACAGCCATGGGGAGAAGGAGGGGGGAGGGCGTAAAACTGATCCTACTTTGTGCGTTAGAGACATCTCACAATGATCAATCAGTGTAGTACAGTTTGAAGCAACACCTCCAGATCAAATTTTCTGGGGTTGGTCGAATGGACTTGTGGATATGAGCTGACTAGAAATGAAAAAGAAGCTTAAAAAAATCGTCGACGATACCCAGGATTCCGCGAAATGGGGAAGGGGCGGGAACAGACGAGTTGTACGAATTTGTCAGCTCCACGCCCATGCGGTGTGCGCTACATAACTCGTCCAAATGCTAAGATTAGTCGCCAAATGCTGACTTTGTAAGACCCTAGCGCCATTGTCGCGCACTTTCGAGCAACAACGGCACATCTGTGATACTCGTGGGCTACTCTATCCAACCCACTGAATAGATTCTTCGATACGACTTCTGTTGGGGAAGTTGATTTAAAATGAAACTGGTAAAAGATGACTGATTGTGTAGCCGGAGATTGATAGCAAACGAGATCGTCCGAATTGCCTTGAGTGGTCATCGTTTTTGTACTTCACTAGACAAAAACGGGCGGAAAGTGGTGAGTGGAAAGTAACGCCTACTACACGAGAAACGCCGCGATCAAATCCGGATCGTGAGTCGCCCAGGCCAAAAGCCTTCCATCCCTCCGGGGTTGGTTGGTACCAGACTTGTCTGGGAGGATAAAAACACTGACTTGTACATCGGCTGGCCCCCGCAAGTCATTGTATAGGCCACATCGCATTCAAACGCCACTACGAATGTACAAATGGAAGTAGAATGCGTGCCGCATCCCAAAAGGGATTGATCAACGGCAAATGCTTTATCCTTTATCCTTTAAATCCAAGACTGGCAGCAAAAAAGGATTATCGCGCCGGCAATGAGATACCAGACTCAAAGGACGACGATAACACTAGCAATCAAGAAATCTCTGACGCTAAAGGTGACTGAAATCCGGATCATTTTAAATTTTATGGTAATTTCAGTGGAAATATCTAGAACGATGCTACACTATGGGTAAGAAGAAGTGGCCAAACGCAACCAACCGCTCGGTGTTCTTTTCTAGGCAGAAATAAATAACAAAGTTGTGGCAAATAGTCAATGACGTCAAATATTTGACCGGTAAAATCGAATACAGAGGTATTGCGATAGAAAATACTATAGCTCTCAAAGATTATCTCTATAGACACCGCGCAAAGACTTTGGTAATATGTGAGGCGCAATGTTTCGCAAGGGGGTGGGAGGGCAGCTGTAAGAAAACGCTAACCAGACTAGGCTCTACGAAGGAAAGACTGAATTCCAGAGAAAAATAAGAGTTGCTTGACGCTCTCTGACTTCCTTCTTGTCTCCAAGTCCTCTAAAGGCTTGTCCTAGAACGAGCGTTTCCTGTAATCGACCCAATTCACAGCGCCCGCCCCCTTCGTCCCAGCAGGTCCCCCTACCGTTGCGACTTTTGGGATTTTTTTTACGACCCCCTCTTCCCAATCAAAAATTTCCCGACCCCCCCCCCCTTCACCACCCTCGCCATCCCGATCGCTGTTTTTACAGTATTTAATTCTGAGACCACTGTGGACCTACCTCCACACCCACTTTCTCCGAAAGCCGTCAGAGCGGGGTAGTGAACGGGAGTAATGAGCGAGGGGGGTATATTTCTGAGACCAGCGAACACAACACTCACTCCATGAATGTCTAGGATTACATAAAACATCACCCCCTCCCCCCCCACCTACTACTACCTCCGTGTTACTGTGTCGCAACATCGGATTGCGCCTGCTCACCGAGACCCATATGCCCGCAGTGGAACGAAAACAAGGCTTTGAGAACCACGCCTGTGGAATTGAAATTGGCTAATTACAGGTATAAAACAAAAAAAGCAAAATGGAAAGCAAGAGGAAGTGAAGAGTATTGATCGATCGATCGATAACAGGTAAAAGTTTCAAGGATTGAAATCGAAGCGATACGAGCGGGCGATTTCACATGAAAACCGGTAGCGGCGCAAACCATTCGCATATATAATATATTGGAGACCTATTGATCATGAATTCGATCGATCGATAATTGAGCAATTAATCGATAACGGAGAATGATGCCAATAGTCGAGAGTAAATGGTGAAGAATGTCGAGAGATGCACGCCGATCGGCAACGACCTTGACAGCATGTCGTTGCGCAAACAGAGCTTGAGTCACTGATAGGATTAAAAGGTGACTTCGCCCTGAGTGAGGGTTCCTGGGAGGAAGATTACAGTAGGCATGAAATGATTGAAGAGTGAGTAACACAGCACGGAACTTGCCGTATTTGGGGGAGATAATCGGTGGTCATCTCACCGATTCCACGCCGGTGGATCGATCGGGTTCTCCGAAAATGGGACATTGGATTAGAGAACCGGGAACTGTGGAGAGAACAGAGATATAGAGAGAACCGATACAGTACGGTGAAGGAGGAGCGACGAGGAAGTCAGAAAAGGAAATCGTGGGTAAATGAGAGGTGTTCATGATGAACGATGATATCCGGTGAGCGGCGCCGCAGCGGTTTCATGCTGATTTCATTTTCTTTCAGATTCAGCGTTTTTCTTCCCGCCAAAGCAAATAAGGGGTGTTTTACAGTGAAGGGAGATGTGTTAGTGCAACGATTTCGGCTGGTTACGGTAGCTCCATTTCCATGCCATTTTTTCAAATTTTTCACGTACCTTTTGGTCCCGCAGGCGCGAAGAAATAATTTTGAGCCGGGGATGAGGTTTTGTGGTGTGATGGTAAGTCAAGCAGAGGCAGGAGCTCAGAAGAACCCATCCCGGAACACATTCCGCCTCTAGTTTCGCATAAAATCCCAATTCCCCAAAGCGATGGTTCTTTCCTATGCTTGCCTTGGGGTGAATGAATGAAGATGTTCATTCCCGGGCCAACACCTTGGGCCGCGCCGCGCCTTCACCTTCCTTCAGGAAATAGGAAGGATCCGAACTTGTTCCTGTTCTATTGCGATTGAACTAGTTTGGTCAAGCAATTTTAACCAATTTTGTAAACCTGGCAAATTAATCCTTCTATTATATAAAGCGCTAACTTTGTGTGTCGGTTTGTGTATCTGTATGTGTGTGTGTGTGTGCGTGTGTGTGTATGTGTGTGTGTCCGTCCGCAAAATGAAGTGAGTGAGAAGGAAGCTCATGGGATAAACAAACCGCTAACAAATCGGGTAGCTTACAGGATTTGAGATATCAATGTTTTGTAGCAGGATAGTTGTGATAACACTCTTAGGGCTATATAAACACCTGCTTAGCACACTTCCGTTCATTCCACATGGTGCTGCAGTGGCAGCTGGAGGGCAGTGGAGAGAGGAAGGGAGGGATGTCGTAACTAACTTCTACCGTCATCATCTCTCATATTGTTCCTTCTATCCGTTTGAACACTGTGTAATTCCATTGTCATTGCATACAGCGTCACTTCCCCGGATTGTGTCTGTTGTCACAAGAGAAGGGCCATACAGGCGAAGGATAAGAAAGCTGTGCGCATAATAAAGAAGGTCCCGGTCGGGTTGACGGGCCTTATACTTTGTTAAAGATAAAGGATACAAGCCAATTTGGTCGGTTGACCAATACCTTTGGGGATGCGCACGCATTCTTCTTACTTCGCACTTTCTACATTAGTTGATGGCGTTGAATGCCGACTGGCCTATAACATACTTGCGGGTGCTCACCGATTGTAAAGTTCAGCATTTAATCCTCCCATACAGGAGTCGATCCTGATTAATCGACCCGGACAGGGATGAAGTGGCTTGGTTCGTTCCCGGGCGACTCACTGATCCAGGATTCGACCCCCGGAAGCGGCCGCGCGTATCGTCCACTTTCTCGTTACATTTCCGTAAATTATTACGTGTCTCCGCTCGGTTGTCCAAAAACAACAGAAGACGCTCATCTTGTTAAAGCAGCGTCCTACAACGCACACTTTAATTAGACACCACTTTCGCAAACAACATTTTGAAACCAAAAATTACCTAACAAGAATTATACTGCAATCTTTCCTGGACCTCATGGCATGGCAGAAATCGTCACAGGAGAGACATCAGATAGGATCAAAAAGCACCAAAAGGAACACACATTCCTCTCCGAGGCTACCGTATAGTATAGGCTATTGTGACTTCAATTGAGAAAACCCGGCCGCGCAAACCAAGTTGTACCTACCCTGAAAAATGACTCAGTATTCGAACTATGTCCAGAAATCAAGCCGAAAAGAAAACAAAACAACAAGCATTCAAGGGCAAACTCAAAGTGAACCCATCTATGATACTTTCCTTACGTGAGCAATGATAATCCAAATTGTTCCCCGTGTGGTGCGAATTTCAACGACAGTTGTTATGACAAAAGTTGCTTTCGAGCCAATCATAACTGGGCGCTATCGCAATATGCGGGGCATTGGGGTGGTAATGCATTTGAAACCGCGAAAACATCGCCTTTTTCCTCCAATACGGGGCTAAATCTAGAGAGGAGACTCTAAAGGGTCGTGAGAAACTTATATCTCCCCAAAGTTTCTGGTCCTAGGCTTGAATCCTGGAAGCTGCCCGTCTTGCGATTGCGCCCATATTTATCCAAAAAGTCACAGATGAACATGAATGGCATTTCCAAGAGTAGCAACACTTCATAAAATCTACATATATTGCGGGCGAAGTGACCACTCCGCCCAGAATCGTGCGAGTTATCGGTGTACGAGGCGTGCTCACTGCCGATCATAGTAATTGTTCATGACAACCAGTCCGGCCAGTCTCAAGTTGAACTTAGAGGCATATTCTGCTATTGAGCAGACATGTGGATTATTACGCTGGAAAATGAGAGTAGCTGTGGTAATCAGTCCCACGGAGATCTTTCTACCTTTCCCACGTGTAGGAGTCTCACTGTTTGTCTAAACTCTTCAACGTATTTGATCATGCCACAGGAACGACGAACCAATGAGTATTTCTTAAAAGTGGAGACAGATCCCTAACGTGCGATGAGGCGCTTTGGGAGTTTGAGGTTTCTTTGCGGTTTTTTGCTTTTGTGTGCTACCACTGGACAAATTACCCCATCTTATTCATCTTTCGGAAAGCAATAATTTTCCAGTTATTCAATCGCGAAATGTGCCTTTGACCCATTGAACCGCCGGTGGGCCACGCTGTCGTCACTGGGTTAAAGGCACATTCCACGATAATCTTGGCGTTGATTATTGCGCCCGAAATAGAAGTAAATATCATCGCTGATCGACTAATAGTGAAGATAACTAGCGAAAATACTGAGAGCCACCGAGCACACCAGTCGTATTTGACGGGAACGGTTCCTTGCATGGACGTACTTTACATTGATAGCTCCCTTATTTTCGTTAAGATAGGCCAACCGATGAGAAAGGCACAAGTATCATAGATTTTCTCCGTCCATGGAATCAGCAAGCAATTAATGGCTTCGGAAGGTTCCTAGCAGTTTCGTTAGCACTCTTAATTGCTGATCGACCAACGACAAAATCCAGTTTCATTTTTGGGTGTTATTACCAACATATAAGAAGCTGGTGGAATGCGCGTTTCGCTTTCTCACATTCCCTTGATTCTGCTTAGGGATCGATCTTAAGCGATTTTAGATGACTATACAGTAGCGGTCAAAAGTGTTCGCCGGAAACGGTTTTTCGTGCTTCTCTTTTTTTTTTGCCAGAAAAAAATCAATGGTGACCTCGAAAATTTTTTCTTTTGAATATCCTGATTCTTTAAGACTTGAGGATATAAAAACACTAGAAAACATAGTATATCAATCTTTGGAGGGCGTTGCTCAAGCGAGAAAAAATAATGCACTGAAAATCGTTTCGGCGAACACTTTTGACCGCTACTGTATGTATACTCTATGCATTTGAATAACGCGTCGGGTGCAGACCATACACTACAAGTGACGACGACCTCCATAACATGTGATTTTTTTGCCAATGAAATGATTAGACTGTCGCAGCTGTATTCTATCGGTTGTCAATAATTATAGCTATCATTTACCTAAAATCAGCTATCACTATAAACACTCTACGAGATTACTTGAGCTCGTCCGTTTGTGTGTACGTCTGCCGAAGCTCTTCTTCTTTTTGCAAGGGAGAGTACACAGTGAAAATAGATTTGTAACGCTGGCCGCTCTTACACCAATTTAAACTCGTCCAATCGATCAAGTTCTTATAAAAAGGTGGTGGTTCTGTTCCTTTTTGGGGCAGATTCTTTCACGATAGTCTCAATCAGTGCACAAACTTTCATTCCAAAGCAAAAACTCGAGAGCGATTTTTATCGCCAACACTGCCTTTATAACTGAAAACCGGATATGGAAAGGTCTGGAATGGCAAAATGGCATGTGCACTTAACTAAACAACTATCTCTATTTGTGTTAGTTGTTTGTGCCGTACGAGGTTTTTAGGTGGAACATTTATTAGTTCGGCCTAACGTTTCGACAAAATCGTCGTCTTCTGAGGCCTAAATGCGGTTCAAGGTTTAGACTTACGTTCTAATCCACCAAGCGCCTTATCCACTCTAGCGGTTCCGACATTCTGTCAGAACCTCCACCGAGAAACACAAGAAAAATAATTTTGACTCACCCAAGGGTTCCACGAATCCGCTACCACATATGGACGCTACTCACAAATAAATAATGCACCACCGCACTGTAAGTGGTAGCGGGATTCCCGCGCGAACGGTGGAACCCTTGGGTGAGTTTCAAATTATTTTTCTTGTGTTTCTCGGTGGAGGTTCTGACAGAATGTCGGAACCGCTAGAGTGGATAAGGCGCTTGGTGGATTAGAACGTAAGTCTAAACCTTGAACCGCATTTAGGCCTCAGAAGACGACGATTTTGTCGAAACGTTAGGCCGAACTAATAAATGTTCCACCTAAAAACCTCGTACGGCACAAGAAACTAACACAAATTAGAAGAAGATGCCGAGGTACAAGAAGAAGAGAGAATGGCTGGGACTCTAATGCAACTATTAATACTGACAAACTACTAGCGCCGAAATCCTTTACATTCCACCATTTCTTAAGTACTGCGAAACGCTTGGCTTGCAAGCTCATACGTCTCTTCTTGTAGATCGCAGATAGGCTAGTGAACTCAACCTCAGGTCGCTGATTTATCACTGGTTTTGTTACTGATATTTTTGACAGTTTGTTGGAAATTTTAACTTCATGCTATTTTTTAATTTTATGGCGTGTTCAAGCACAAATAAATAAATAAATAAAATGAGATATTGTAAGAGAAGGAAGCACCTGGGAACAAAGGTCGAACGAAGAGATTCAAGGACGCGGAGGCGGCTCAACATCCACGTTAGTAGGTCTGCCTGATGTGCTTAAGAGGTGTGGCGAAGTATTGTGAAGGTTTTTTTTTGACTAAAAACCGTAGAAGTGGACAACCAGACTTCAATGGTGTATGAGCGATTGCATGTACTTTGAAGGCAACTTGTGCTGACAAATGCGAAAACCAGTTTCCGATGTGGTTCAGAGTTTTACATGAATGTACAAAGCGAAGACTCTGAAAGGGAATGGCACTCAATTTCTACGTCACTATTCATGCAGTTATAAATAAAAATCCATAGCATTCAGGGGCTGATCATTTCCTTCCAGGGCACGCCGCGCATTTCATCTCCACACAGGAATCGCGGTAACATTTGAATGAAATTTAGCTATCGATTTTTCTTCTCATAAACACTTATTCAATAAGCATGAAATTTGCTGCGAAACGAAGAGCAGTCTGGCCCTAGGCAAGGCGGTATCAGATCGCGACGGCTGGGCTCCAATGTGCTGAACGAACGGCCCGAATAGTTCACCCGGTTGTGGCAGACGATACCTAAAGAGATCCGCTGCTCGTTATTTGAGCTAGGAAATCTATCAGCGGATGCGACTAAGTAATGGTGCTTCGCACAGCAACCGATTCAGGAGAAGTTGTCCAGACCTAATGAAACTACATGAAATCGGATCGTGCGTTTTGGCAGCTTTATGAGCTCGAGTGAGAGGGAAGCTGGGTGTCGAAGTCAAGACGAGATTACACAGTGGCGCAGCGTGACGCGGCTGCGCGCCAATCGCAGACGACATGGGGGCATTGCGACGCGGCTGCGCGCCGCACCCATCACCCGTTTATGTCATACTGAGCAACTTCTTCCCAGGCTCATAGGCTATTTTTCTTTGAATTATGCATGATTTAATACGAAGCCTGCGTTGGTAATAAACGGGTAGGGGGCAAAAAACTCACTTCGTCCATGACGCACATCATCAAATTTCGTGCCCCCCCCCGAACCAGAGTTTCGCCAAAGCAAGTCCTTGTTCATTGCCCTAACCGTCTCTGGAATATGACGCTCTTCCATCATCGTCGTGCTCTCGATAATGCCTACCATTATCGCTCCCGCCTGAGGCTGCTACGTGGTACATTCGCAGTGGCGTTTGAATGCGATGTGGCCTATACAATGACTTGCGGGGGCCAGCCGATGTACAAGTCAGTGTTTTTATCCTCCCAGACAAGTCTGGTACCAATCGGACCCCGGAGGGATGGAAGGCTTGGTTGGCCCGGGCGACCATGACCCAGGACTCGACCCTGGACCGTGCGCGTGGTAAGTGTGCCACTTGCCACTACACCATTGCCACTCTCGAATGACATTTACTTCAAATGAATAGCAGTCACTGGTTTGTGATCATTACATTCACCATTTGCAAAATAGTCGAACATTTATATCAAAATAGTCGAACATTAACAACTCATATCATGAATCTCCGAAATTTAGAAAAAAACTGTTCAGATAGCAGAGAGCGACCTTGGTGAGACTGTTGGAGATTTTCTCTGTTGTGACTCATTTCAGTTGACTGCAATTTCTGTGCTGTTTGAGTAGGGAAGGTTACACAAATCATCTCTCAGTTTTTCCGAGGGAATGAGTCAGCAAGTAAAAAAAAACGAGTAGGAAAGTACGCTCGGCCTTGAACATAAAATGACAAGTTTTCGCTGTTGCAGTTGGGGCACGGAGGAGGGGTAGGTGACTGTAATGATGTTAGCAAGAGCAATTTTCAATAGTTCTCGTGGACTGACACCAGCAATTGGCCTTGGCGGCAATGCTATATATAGTCGACTGGCGATGTTCGGCCAAGACACACGCTTAAGAGGCATCCTTACCATGGATAGAAGTGCTGGCACGCAAGTGCAAAGGTAGCGCCACCTTTCTACATCGAAACCGTCACTAGGACCCTAGGCGCCATGACTTCTAACAGACTCCACCAAACATAACATGGTCCGCCCACCGATCGATATCTTGTCTGCGTCGCTGCGTTGATCTGCTATGCTCTCTCTTCTCGGAATTCTCTACCGCTCTCTGCGCTCACATTATCTCTCATCTCCCTCCCTGTTTTTTGAACTTCTCCACAGCATTGAGCAAAATGCTCGTATTTCCTGTGCATGTCAGGATTTTCTTTCCTTTTTTCTCCATTGGCGGTCCACCTCTCCTCCACTAGTTCCGCATTTGTGAGGAATGAACCCATCAATGTAATTCTGATTCTTGCCTTTAAATTCAAATCGCAGATGCAGTTGAATGAGACTTGGCATTGGCCATGAATTACGGAGTTTAATAAAACTCGGGTTTTCTTAGGTTTCACTGCCCGTAACTTCTTGGAAGACCAATTTCATGTTTAATTTAGGATGTGCTAGAAAGCTTCGAGCATGCGCTTGCACTACATCCCTTGCCTTGGTGCGCGCCACGCCTCGGGCGCCCTTCTAATTCGCTGATTCATTTGAAAGCTCATTTAGAAGGAAGCGTGGTTTATAGATGCTCTAGTATCAGTCATCTTGCGAGCACCTTTTTCAGATGATGCTGCATGTCTTCCTCTTCATGACTGCGTCTATGCGGGGAGAAGGCTTTTCATAATTGCACTAATATACACTACATACTGTGCTGCGTTTGCTCTTCCCTTCGTACCACTATCCATGATCGTTAGGATATCACTCAAGATCGCAACGGCCGGCGACCGGAGATACGAACCCCGATCCAAGCTCGGACTGAGTACGACTCACCCGCGTGCTCGTAACAACGTAGGGTTGACACTAAGGAAAGGGGATGTCGTCTTGAGACTTTCCCAAGAGTAAGGAGGAGTGGTCTCCAACTTTGAAGAGTGGAGGTGGGCCCGTACAAATTTGTGAAATCGGTCCAACGTGACGGTTGACTGCTTCGACCTACCATCCTTCCCCAATGGAAAGGAGATCCCTCTTGAGCTTTTTACACGGTTGTTCACTGTTTTCTTCAGTGTCGATCTTCAAGACGATTGACCCCGTTTCTTCCGGGACATGGCCGTTTCGGTTGTTTGTTTTTTCGCGCAGACACACCCTTTGACACCTCTTCTTTCGAATATTAATGGCACCAACTCATCACCATGGCTGCTCCGAATGATAGTGTCATTTATCTTGAGGGTAATTAAATCAACTGCGTACAAACTTCGAGTCCGGGACAGCGTTAATTTCTCATCCTAAAGTGGTCATGATGGGTTGACGGACTACTTGAACTCAGCCCTTTACCGCCTCTGCGCTCTCTAGCGGGTCCCTCTCCTCTCCAAGGCTTAGTCCTAGGGCATTCTCTAATCGTCTGTGCTCTAGCCATCGCGGCAGGACCATTGAGGAAAAATCAAGTTGTCCGTAAACCGTCATGACGTGTATGACTCACTATAACACATGTTGGGGATGCATACACGTCCACTCTGCGAGATGCTGACCTCACAACTGAGAATGAGCAAAGCGAGTGACGAGAAATACGCAGAGAAATGGAAGTCCCGGCGGCTGCCGGTAGAGAAAAACTTGTTGG
>MU870968.1:0-18828 GCA_036418205.1 Ostertagia ostertagi
GAAGTTGCGTGGATAAGCTGTTGCCAGCATGCTTTGCTGATATCCAGCGATGTATGTTGGAAGCAGCTTATCCACATAGCTTCTATCAAGTGCACGTCACTTCCGGTGACACGCCTACCCCAACTCTCGGATATCGAGTATACACCTGTGAAAGTTTTAGAGAATTAGGAAGTGTAACTATAAAAATGTTCCAAAACTTGCCTTTCTGTTTGCTGGTATGGGTACAGTGCACGGCGTACACCAAGAACTGCATTGAAGCTTAGCGTTTTTTCTGCCATCTTGTACTATTTATCGGAGTAATGAAAAATGTAACCCTATAGCCGCTTCTCTTCGACGATGGTTCGTAGCACTATCGTCTAAGCAGCTTATACCGGCTTATCAGTAGCTCTTTTTTATTCATAAATTTTAAGGAAGCGCCGCAGAGATGGGGACGACGAAGCAACCTCAGATTCGCATAATTGTATTGGAGAAAGGACAGCACTTGGACACTGTAGTGCGCCGACTTGAGAAAGGTACGCTGACGCTTCAATATCGCGGCGGTTGGTTTAAAAGCGCAATTTACTGAATTTCAGGGGAAATCGTTCGTTTTCATCGTGGAGGATCCCTTTTGGGCGTGAACGTGAGCGTTCGTACCACTCTCACTGGAGCCGAACCGTTGAAATGGACGAGTGGTACCGATCACTTGGCAGTTTACTGCCAGGTAGAATGCACCCGTGCTGGCGCCTTCAAGTACACCTTCACCGCCGATGAAGAGTGAGTCTCGATCGATTGTTGTGAGGTTCTCAACAATTCAGATGTGTGTTTAGAGAAGGTGGCAGTGGATACTTTTTGGTGATGCCAGAGCTGATTGTGAATGGGAAACGCCTTCCATTGGATGGAATCGCATGTCAAACTCACCTTACTAAACTATTAGGTAACCTTTGAAATTGAGGAGTCAAGCTAGTTGAGTGCGTTTCATTTCCTTCTCAGGTCAGGTCACCTAAAATTAAGACACCAGTCATTTGCTCGAAGCAAGCTTAGGACTAAGCCTAGGCCCAATCATAGGCTTAGGCATAAGCCAATGTGTAAGCATAAGCCTAAGCCTAAGCCTAAACCCAAGCTTAACCTTAGGCTTCAATGATCGCGCAGCTCTGGTGACCTGACCTAGGAGGAGAACTGAACGTCTCCCTCTAATACTGTTGCACAAGAGCTCCCGTTCAGGTAGCTTTTCAAGCTGGGAAGATCGTCTTCGGGTTTCAAAAGAAAGCGGCTACAATATGATTCACCTCACCCCGATACATGAATTGGGAATCTCGAACAGCAGCTACTCACTTAGCGATCATCATGCTCTTATCCAGTCCATTCAAGAGGTAGGTGATTCTTCATTAGTCACGATTTTGCTATTATCAGCTGGCCTGGGTGAGACCTTGGAAATTTACGTTTTGATCCCAGTAGTCTGAAACGAAAATGTTAATCATGGGTGAAGTTTGACGCACTGCATGACCCTACCCCTGGTTCCATTTTATACGGCGCTAATTATGATGGCCCGGTTAGGAGTCTCTTTCAAATGTGTGAGACCTTCTTTGTCTGAACATACACGTTGTCGTCTTTTTCCGTGTTCCTCTATTTTCTAACTGTTTCGTCACCCTTTTTGTCACCGTCAACCTCATCCGTTGTAGTAGGGGCGCTTGGCTGAAGAGCAGTGGGGTGGGGGCATTCTGGTTTAAAGAATCCAGCCCATTTGAATCCACAGCCAACACTTTCTTTTGTAATGCCTCTCTGGTCAGCATTTCTAAGGGTTCGTTCTCATCTTCCTCCACGACATCGCTTTAGTAGTTTACACCCTGTTGAATGAATCTTGTAGGTTGAAATAGTGTTTGGACGGGTAGTTTCCTAAATAGCTTTCGACTTTTCCAGGCTCTGAATGAAGGGAACTAATGAACCGAAACGCGGCCATAAAAGTGACTGTAAATTTTGGTTGGAAGCTTAGCAACTACACTTTCATATTCTGAACACTAGGCTAAGATTTTAAAAAGTCGACTTGGACTTCTTTGGTCATATGCGTTAAGAGAAAGTAATTATTAACGCCTGATTCCTTTTCGCCTCAACAACTTGAATTCGCCCCCCCATGGATTCCTTCTTCTCCGTGCCCAAATTGGAATTCATTGTGGCGCGAACAACCGCATCACTCAATAAGCCCCTCAGGTCCCAATTTCACTTCGTCGGCGCTTTCTGCATATTGTGGGAGACGGTCACTTATAGTTCGTTTAGCGAATAGCTAAGGAAAACTGGAGGTTACGTTAAATGATATGGAAGACGCGAGGTTTGCGTTCCAAAACATCAGGCAATACCCATCTTGATATAATCACTGCGACCTTACGTTTTTTTTTACTGTTAGAAAGTGACGATCAGCTTCTTCAGAGGCGGTTACAAAATTTATCAAATCCGAAAACCGGCAAGCTCGATAGCGTAGCTGTGAAGGGCTCAACCTTTGCCATATGTTGGGATTTTTGATGCATCTCGCTGGCCTACTTCTCCTTTGCTGGTTCCGTTCCATCTTAGGGGGCGGTGTTTAGAGTTCTCGATCGAACGTTTTCTTATTGAATCGTCTTCATTCAGGAAAACCATCATGTCACTTTTGACGATGTGGAGAAGCTAGTGCAGAAGATCGAGAAGGAATGGAATATGCTGACTGTGCAAGGACGTCGTTTGGAATCATGCAGCCAAAAATGCTAAATGGCTCCAGGTTTCTTACTTTTTTGATCCTTACCTGTTCTCGCTTTTTTTCACATAGATGAAAATCATGTATAATCAAAAACGCGCTGCGACAATATCGTGGGTTTCAACATTTCGAGCGAGGCAATTTTTTCATTTTAATGAACATTTTGCAATATATGAAGGTAGATATGGGTAATGGATCTGACAGCTGCGGATAGTTCGGCCACTGTGTTGCATAAATGTATTGCGCGATACCGTCAAAGAGCTCCCATATCCATGTAACGGAAAGTGCATCAGATTTGGAGTAACGCATTTCAAACAAGAAAGGGTATGAAATAAGTTTGGGATCTATGTTTGGGACCTCGAAGCTGCGAAGGGGCAGGACCGTGCGCCCAATGTATTTAAAATCCAATATTTTTTATTGCAAGCGTCAGATTAAAGTGATAAATCATTGAGTGGTTAGCAATTGGTGGAAGGGCCACCCCTGACGCCCTTCCACCAATGGCGTTCGATGACGTCATCAAAACCGTAACGCCCTCTAGTCATCGTGATCACTGTCCGTGAACCCATTGAAAGTGATGCTGCAGGGTTACAAGGAGACCAATGCCTAGGGAGGGTCATGACAGTTCCGATGACGGCTCTTTTTCTTCGCCCGCTGATTACTGTTACCTTTAGGTCCTCAGTTAAATATCGATCCATTGAAAAAGGGAGTTCAAGGTATTAAACAGATAAAGTTCAAAGTGGCCTAGGGGTATGTAAAGCAACTGATGTTTACATACGCAAGAGCAATTCGCAGATGTTGTCCAGCAGAAATTCGATGAAGCAAGTAATTGTTGAAAACAAGTACTTGATGGATGATGATCGAGTTCAACCTAGTGCCTGATAACCTTTCATCTGAGCCGACGAAAAAAGCAGCGATTATATTGCTAGACCCATTCCAGAATGCGCTTACAACTGTTTGAACTCACCTCATTTGAGACCTGCTTTTGTTGTCGACAGGTACAGCTTTTCGTTCCTGGATATCAATCAGACTTGATGACGGCTGAACCCATTCAGAGTGTACCACCACTTCGGACGGGAGGTCAGCGAAGGAAAATGGCTTTCTCGTGGAGTGCCGGAAGTTGTCGACAACGTACACAACACGAACGTGAGTCCAGGATTATCGTGATCGTGATTTCTTGAGAGAGTCTCCTGAATTGAGGAGATAAATTGCTTCACTTACCTATCACCATTTCCTGAAAATTACACATTTCTTCACAGGCGATCGAATACATTCTGCGGACTGAAGTGCTTCCAAAGATACGGCTACACGAGTTTTTCCAAGTGGATGTTGAAAAGAACGTCCGGAAGTTTGAAGAAATGGCCAAAGGTACCATTTCCGTTAGTATAGAATTATATCAAGAAAATTACGAAAGGGAAGCTAAAACTTGCTGAGCTAAGCAGATTTCACGTCGAGAAAAATCCTTGAAATTTGGACGACCTAACTCGGAAGGGGTCCCAAGGCAACCCGTCACCTCCCTCTCCCTCGAACGGTCGATGGTGTCCATAAATATTTTTGTTTGACCTGCCTTGAATGAACACACCGCCTAAACTTCTTCAAAATTTCTGTTGAGTGAGTGGGCTTCCATACAGAGGCGACCTCGTAATAACTTCGTATAGCATGCTTTATCCTTCAAACACAAGGACTTACTGAGGTAGTCGCTCCCGTAAGTAGAGGTGTATGGTGCGCCAATGCAGCTCTCCTTATTGAGAGCTGCGTTACGCAGTTCGGTTTGGAAAGTTTGAAAGTTTCGAATTGCGAAAAGGTGAAGAAAAAGGGGATAGTATTTGTGGAACTTAGTGGAATTGTGGTTGTGGAAGAAGAGGCCATGGGGTTGTTCGAGGATTGGCGAAGGTCATGAAAAAGGGGTGAAATAAGGTCAAAGGCATGCCCCAGGATCGCACTGATGTGGCTCTTGCACACGAATGTGAATGTATCGGTGCCAAGTGGGCCGGCAGTGAAGAAAAAAGGAAAAGAATCCGTCGAAAACGCTCAGGTTGAGGGCTCACTCACCTTCCTAATCGGCTGTGCTAAAGGAACGAGAGACTAAGCGCGGAGAGGAGAGTATGAGGCGAGAGAGCGCTACAGATGAGAGAGTGCCAGACAACAGCCTGATAAGAAAAAATCTGCAGCTTCAGCAGCTTACTTTGCAAGGCCCAAGCGCTCTTGTCGGTTGGTTTCCGTGCACGGGAACGCCACATTTGTGATTGTCCTCTAGGGGTCTATACTACAGACCGAAGGGAAGCGTTCACACGACCTCTGCCTGGGGTATGCCTTGAAGCTAGGGGCTTGCCGTTTCTTGAGATATATTTCCCTAGTTTGTGCCTCCTTTCAACCATGTAGTAAATAGATACCTGTTTTTACAGAGGGAGCTTCGTCGGAGCCTCTCGATGAGTTTTTACCGATTGAACAAGACCCTGAATGGCGACGATTCGGTTCCTCTGTTGACTGGACGAAAGCGATGCGAATTTTCAATAGACCGAGGTTCACCTTTATATTTTTCTTCTAGACATTCAACCTTGCTCATACTTTCTTACTGGCTGGATTACATCAAGGTCGAATAAACAGTTGTTACGGCCGATTGGTTCTTGTTTGAACCTTCGAAATAAATTTCTTTCCCGTCGGGTTAGATTAATCGAGCATTTTCTTCCTGCACTTGAAATCGTGTATGATATCACTATTATGTCACAAATTCGAAATTTATGAAATGAAGATTACTACTTTCATTTTTATCATCATTTCAGAGATGATGCCACGTCGGAAGAAGATCGTATAGCTAAGTGTGTTGCTGCATTTGAATATCATCTACACTATTTGAACGGCGAAGGTGCGACGGTTTCCTTGGTTTTTGCCTAAGCAATTCAAAAAAGGAAAATTCAAATGAAATGAGCTGTTTCAGCGGGAAAGGTAGCATGGGAAATCCTCATGTCGGGACTCCGCGCAATGATGGGACACATTCTCTATCCAGCGTTTAGCCGACGATGGGCCTAAATATGGAGCTGTAACACCTAAACATCCTCTTACAACAGAGTTCGTCGCCGTGATATCTGTTCCAGCTTAGGAAAGCGATTGAAGTCAATTCGTTCCAGTTATTTCTTGCTGAATGAGGCGATGGATTCTTGGGAAGAAGAGGAGAAGCTCGCGTTCGACCCAGAGAAGTCACGCTATCTGATGGCTTTCAACGGATGGGTGATGAGTGACAATCCGTTGAAGAACTTTGCCCTCAAAGACTCGCAGGTCTGTCTTTTTTCTAATTCAAGATGTAAACTCGCAAAAAAGGTCGATTTTCAAAGGTGTACCTGCGTCGTGAATTGGTCTGTTGGGGAGACTCGATAAAGTTGAATTACGGTGAAAAGCCAGAAGACTGCCCTTACCTTTGGCAGTACATGAAGGACTACACGTATGTTTTATTACTCGTACAATGTAGAAATCAAATGTTATTTCTGAGCATGCTTTTTCAGAGAAAAAATGTGCGCGTATGTTCACGCCTTCGCATGCCACGTCAAGTACTCCATCCAGTTGCTGAGGTAAGCTCTTCCTTATCCCGTTTTCTTCCTCTTCCTAACTTGAACATTTTCTGTGGTACGGAATAGTAGTCTAACCTGTTCCACAGTGGTCAATCCCCAGTAAAAATCATTTTTTGCACCCAAATCTGTAGATCAACTCGAGTGTCATTTGCGGTACGTACTTAAGAACAGAAACCTGAAGATGGGTGGGAATGTCCCCCAAGAGGCCCATCGCGCGGCGAAGGAAGAGACGCAGACGCGGCAAAGGACGAGTCGCAGCGCGTGCTGTGCGATATGAGACGTAGTATGGTACACTCTATTTAACCTGACGCCTAACCGCTACAGTATGCGCTGCGACTCGTCCTTTGCCGCGTCTGCGTCTCTTCCTTCGCCGCGCGATGGGCCTCTTGGGGACACCCGACAATTGGATCAGACGGCAGGGCCAGCCTGAAGGATCGGTTACAGTGACGTCGTTGAAACGTCATTTCAGTGAAAGCGCGTTAAGAGGTGTTCACTAGCACACCTCCAGCAGCCTTTATCAATGACGGCCAATTACGTCACCAAAAACGCCACTGTTCTTATCATCGTGTTCGCTGCCTTTAAATTTACCTTCCACTTTTTGTAGCGGACGGTGTAATGGCAACTGCACGCCCTGCCCGATGCGCGCGCCTTGGATCGAGATCCTGGTTTGCGTTATCCGGGCCCACCAAGCTCATCCTCCGGGTTCGCAATTAACTAAATTACTCACGACCTGTCTGAATGATAAAAAACTGACTTGTACATCGGCTGGCCCCCGCAAGTCATTGTATAGGCCACATCGCATTCAAACGCCACTACGAATGTACAAATGGAAGTAGAATGCGTGCCGCATCCCAAAAAGGGATTGATCAACGGCAAATGCTTTATCCTTTTTTTTATACCTTTACTTCGGTAACGAATTGCTCGATTTACCACATTAGGGACCATGTGATTCCGATTTCCGAACATTCGCAGTGCTCGTTGAAAATTTATCTCCCGATTCTACTGTCTATTTGAGTTCCCTGCAAATTCACAGACGAAACCTTTTCAAAACTCTCCATACATCGAAAATAAATAACCTGGTCGATCACTCCATGTCTCCATCAGTGATGCAGCCTCAGAGCAGTCATGTGTGTTGGATTCTTATGATATCTAACCATAGAGAGCGGGCGCCTCTATGGTTAGTAAACCACCACTGACTGCCCTGATAAATAGTTGTTAAGGGATATAGAGTGAGTGGCCAGTTTAGAGTAAATCGTGGAGAGGAGGGATTCTGGAGAATGAATGTACAATTTCGGTCTTCTTGGCTCCCCCCCTCCTTTCTTTATCCAGGGTGACCTCCTCCCTCCTTCTATCCTCCCAAAATATATATCGATCAACTAGAAAT
This sequence comes from Ostertagia ostertagi, assembly GCA_036418205.1. Taxonomy (NCBI): domain Eukaryota; kingdom Metazoa; phylum Nematoda; class Chromadorea; order Rhabditida; family Trichostrongylidae; genus Ostertagia; species Ostertagia ostertagi. Next base: position 7,649 of record MU870968.1, read on the forward strand.
TATATGAAAGTGTGAACATAAAAACAACGCATCCCATAACTATTATGGTGGATACGACTCTTATCACCCCTTACTTAGGGTTCGCAGTGAGATTAGTTTGGTTTTTTTTTGTCGCATGATCGTAAGGTTCATCCCATTTTTGTCAGGTAGCCGTACTTGCTATGCGGCTCTGCGGACTGTTCGTCCGATATCGTAGCGTATTTGCCGAATTGGTTCACAGGACTGATAGAAAGGGTACAACATGTCTGAACCGGGGCTTGGGTATTCGTCACTCATACCAGGTATTGCTGAGCGACGTCCACCGGCGTCGAGTCTTTGCTGTTGCCTTACGCACCATTCTGATCAATAGACTGAAAATAGCAGATATTTATAATTCATCTATAGAGTTACTTCATCTCATCGAACCTCGAACATAGCGTGAATGTTTTGTACTCGATGTGAGAACGTAATGTCCGTTTCTAATTTATTTCATCGCTGTTTGCGATCAACGGGGGGGTTAGTTGACACACCCCATCATTTAGTCTTTCTGGGCACGATTACACTGAGGAATGTGATCAAAATAAAAACAGCGCGAAAGAGCTGCAGTCAAAAAATCGCTTTTCCTGGGCGGTAATGTACGGCAGAACGCTCGCTGTTCAGCAAAATTTCGTTGTAGCGACTGGATGGCTGGTCAGGCCGCCTTAAGCTCCACCATAACGCTCTTGAAGTATCCACTTAAAAGGCCAATTGCCATCGCGCTTTCTAACTGCATTTATTTTAGAAACAATTGAAAATTTGAATAACTGTGTCGACGTGAAAAAATGATATCGAACCATACCCCCCAAGTATTCAATTCTATGTGATTTTGCTGAAAAGGCACAACCTGGGTGAGCTAGGTGGATAACTCTTGCCGCGTAACAGACTGTTACAGTGTCAGTGTATAAAATATTACTCCACTCGGTTCGGGAGTACGGGACACTAGGGAACTGTAAGAACCACTGACCGCTTCTATTTTCTGGCAGTATTCTGGTGTCCTTCTCCTTTTGGCGGATTCTTTTCCAGCCCACATCGCACCAATGCTTCCATTGAAAGGCAAGTCCCGGGATAAAACTGGTGTATAAGAGCGCATCATAGTGATGGATGAACTGCGAATGGACTAAAAGTGGAAAAGAAAGCAAGAGAAGCCATCGGAAACGCTAAAATTAAGGCCTTGACCTCCAGTAAGGTCGGATGTAGTACGAGGGCGAGACAAAACGATCAGAGAAGACAGAACACGCGAGAGAGCACGCCGTTCGAGAGCGCGCTGATCTCCACATCAATGGCGGGTGGGTGGGAAGCGTTGCAATAAGGGCCGATGGTTGCAGCGCCTAACTGCGCATTTTGTGCGACGGATGTGGTACGCTTTCTGTAAGGAAGGACACTACAAGTTCCCTCGCAGTATCCTTCCTACTAGTTGAGCTAATCCCGGGGCTTGCCTTTAAGAAGGATCGAGCCACTTTATCCTGTGGCGTGCCTTTAGGTTTCATATAGGAACTTGCCAAATTGGCGAAAATGGATATTCTGCCAAAAAAGCTTGTGAATCTGTGATATTCGATACATGGTTATTAATGTCGTGTCCATAAAAGTAGCAAATGGGGTGCTATGCTTTGCTTGATTTTTTGAAGTGCGCCCATGTATACGATTCCGTTTTAGCAGTGTAGTAACATTGAATGCGTACTTGACACATACTATTCCTTGTGGGATTATGCGATGCTTATTTTTGTATCTTTCTTGAATTCTAATTTACAGAAGCGCAATCGGCACATGATAGCCATGAACAAGGAAGGCTTGTATACAGGTTCGTTTCACTTTGACTTTTACGGATACTTACTAACAAGGGAATGCTTTAAACTTCCCATGGAACTTTGAAACAGGGTCAACCGTGCGTTCGCACTATTCGAACGAGGGGGTCGCATTTGTAGTGGATTTGGGAAGGGGTCGCATTCAGGGGTTGAGGTAATTTGTTTAGTGAATGGTGAGGCGATTTAGACGATTTAGATTGGTTTTAGAGGGTTGGTGGATGATGTGGAGGGGTGGGATAGGTGGAAAAATTTGCCGTTTCATCGCACCAGTGTACTCCCCCCACCCCTGGCCCTCCCGTTCCCTCCCCCCTCCGCTCGACGGCTTTTTGTAGGAATTTTGAATTGGGGTTGTGTAACTGGTCTGAGAATCACATACTATAGAAACAGCCATGATGGCGAGGGTGGTGGTCAGGGGAGGAAGGAAGGGTGGAAGGGTGGTCGTGTTGGGGGAGCCTCCTGAGACTTATGGTGATGGGGGTCGCATCGAGATCCCCTTCAACCCCCCCCCCCAAAGGAGGGCGTCGCGAAATTTCCATTCATGAAGAAGTGCAAACGTCACGGTTGATCCTGCTTTGTAAGATGGCCTACAGTACATCGATAGAGTCTTAAACGCTGATTACAAATGGGGACTCCTTAAACTGTGAACTTTCTAAGGAAGAAACCACGGCTCGCCAGTTCTTAGCTGTTCTCATGAAATGGCGCCCGTTTCCTGCCAACTTTGAAGGCTCACAACTTTCTTAGAAAGTTCACGTAGCAGTTTTAGTGTCCCTATTTGTAATCAGCGTTCAAGACTATCGATGTACCTAGGTCTTCTTTCAAAGTTCCATGGGAATTCTAAAGTATTCCCCTGTAAGACATTCTCAGCCGCTTTTCAGATAACTTTATATTTTTATTGTTCTAGGTACGGTGGTGACGTCGTGGGAGCCATGATGCAAAAGCCAGTCCGCCTAGCGCCTCAGTCGGTAGCACATGCTATGTTCCTTGATCAGAGCCATGACAATCCCTGCCCTATCGAGGTAGCACTTCATTTTTTCGTTCGTTTTCATTCTTCTAATGATTGATGGATTACATCCAGACACGATCGGCGTACGATTTGCTGCCCACGGCCGCTATGGTGTCCATGGCATCCTGTGCTGTCGGCTCGGTGAGAGGGTACGATGAGCTGGTCAGACATCAGGTATAGAGACTATTCCTCGTTTTTTCCGAGACATGATTCTATATTTTGGCACTATCGCAAGATACGGACATTGCGGTGGCAATGAGTTCTAAAACGCGCAAACTATCTCCTTTTTGTTCGAATCGGGGCTAAGCCACAGGGGAGGAGGAGAGGCCACAGGGTACGCTATCATTTCCCATGTTTTCCTCCTGCCTCTTCTAGGCGCAGTCTTAAACGGCGCCCCTGTATCCTGCGATAGCGCCCACGTGTATTTGGAATTTTTAGCACCGTACCGACAGTCAACTTTCAGATTCACGTCGTCAATGAAAAGCGTCCTTATGCTAGATGGGGCAAAGAGACAACTGCTAACAGTGGTATAGTTGAAGCTCGGCGCATCCTTAACGAATTGCATCTCTCTTTGGCAAGAGCAAACTATACACAGGTATGCTTCACGTGAGCCTGCTCATGAATACATTATTCGCAGTGTGTTCGTTTTTTACGTGATTGAGTTCTTGCAGGTCTTTGTTGATCAAATGAGCCCAGATGTTGTTGGAATTACGAGGCATAACCCAATCACACACGATACCGTAGTTGTGGTGTCCCACACGGCTTTCAATAAATATCAAATCAGCAAGGATCGTGTATATCTGAAGCACATCCCGATTGGAGGTTGGCTGAGAAGTTATATTTCCACAAAACAACCCTGATAAAAACCTTTTGTAGGTGTTCTGGAGACAATTCTGTTTCGAAATGCGAATCGACGAGAAATCTTCTGAATCCGACCCAGGTACGTTGTACACGGGTGCGCCAAATTACTTGCTCAAATTTTCAACCCTGTAAAAACTGTAATAAATAAATTGAGGCGCATCTTTCCTGATAGAAGTTTACGAATGGAATACCATTTACAAACCCGGCTTCATATCCCAGAGTGTCTCTTCTGGACCGAGCTTTAGCCTTTAGTTGCGAGGAGAGGTCGTTTCTGCGGCGCGTAGGTGCTCCAAACAAAATTCTTCCTAAAGGTAGAGCAGGTTCCTCATCTGAGCTGCGGCTGGGTAGTGTTATCATGAGCAGGCCTTGCCCTCCAAAAAGCTCAACACAAAATATCGCACTCTGAAAAAGTAAGTACTTTTTATTGACCGAAATCCAGCGCTGGTGAGAGCAGGGCTGTGTTCTCCGCTTGTTCGAGTCCACTCTTCGGTCTGCTAAGCAGAGACGATCCTGCAAAGCACGAGCGTGCCGAATTAATAAAGGGTTCGTCCAGAAAGATGAGTTTGGTCAGATCACTCTTTCCAGTTGCTCGTCTGCTTTCAACTGTATCACGCCTCTTGCCTAAAAAATTACTTCATATTAATACGCAGAACAGCCAATCCTTGGTTATTGCCTCTCCGTAACCATTTCGCGATTCTCTCCATCCATCACCAGCTTCCATCGCTCTTAATGATAGTGCCTCCACCATTTTGACCATCGAAATAAGTTCACTTCGCACGGCGTTTCACCCAAAAAGACCATGTCTCGGTGGCGAGCCGACGTAATCGTTTGGAAAATATCTTGGAGTTCTCGCACCGGGTAATATTTATGGATGGAGCATGGAGTGAGGCATTTCGGACCTCGTCATTGTTGGAGCCCACCATATCTCACACCACTTTAAAAATTTTGTGGAGATTGTAGCTGATGATGTCCACCATTCTCAGCGATATTTCATACCTTCGAAGTCCTTAATTTGGTTGATGACAAAATTCATAGTTATGCCACATTCCTAGTTGTATTTTGGCTATTGTTTTGCACTGGGACCAGGCATGTTAAACTGACCTGAGTGGTCATGGCGTCGGGGAAATATAGTCCAACTATTCTAAAATCGTGGGCGCTGAGAGTGGATTCAAAGCACTGATGAGGACGAGGTGACCGAAAGGATGACCACCTACTGCTCGTTATCGTTCACAAGTGTCAACAGAACAACCGCTGTAACTTTGAGCGAGTAATTTTGGCACACCCTGTAATTTTCGAACAAGTTTGTAGAGGGAAATCCGTGTCAGGAAACCTAAAACTAATCACAGGGTCAAACATAAAGCGTTTGCAGCTTACCAACCCCTCTTTGGGATCTGCCACGCATTCTACTTTCTATCAGGAACGTTTGGATGTGGCTTAAATAGGCTCATAATGATTGGTGCTATAGCAGCCATTGTACTGCAGCGGTCAAAAGTATTCGGCAACACGGTTTTAGTGCAGTTCTTTTTCCCTTGGAAAAATCTCATATGAGAAGAATATTTCGTTAAATGTCTTGATTCCTACCTAGCCAAGGATTTGAAATACCAAAAGGCAAAATGTATGGTCATTTGGAGCGAATTGTTCAAGTGAGCCCACACCAATGTACCAATGGATCAACCCATCAACCCTGAAACGATGAAAGATTCGGTGGCCTGGCGAGAATTAAAGCTAGATGCAGGGATTAGATCGCTTGAACATGTGTATGATAACAGCGAAACTTGGAGCTACCCCTCTCCCCTAAGTTCAAGGTTAACGATATATTATTTACGATAAGGTCGGAGGTCGAAGAAGGGGAATATACATAGTAGAAAGGCGGGCAGGTTCTCTATGGGTGCGGGCAGATGCGCGTTTCACAATGAAAGGTATGCACAGCGGCGTAGCAGGGCCACACCCGCGCCGCTTGCGCCGCTGCCCACCCATCCCGTGGCCATCAGGTCCTAGCCTTTCAGCAGAGAGTGTGTTAGCGTTGAAGAGGGCAGCGATGGTAGCCGCATAAATGGGGAGAACACCTGCCAAGCTGGAGTCTCATTTCTCGTGTTCTGGACCTTTCTCATGGGTTTTTTTTCATTCCTGCACCACCAACCACCTCTATCTTGATTTTTAATGGGGCATTTTCAGTGTAAACGCCGCCTTTAAATGCCGATCCCTAGAAAGGGCTGGTCAACAAAAGTGAATACACTCTGTGAATGGGTCTAGTATTAGTTGCTTTCGGAATCATTCTTCATTGCTGAGTTTCATCCGATATCAAAGAGAACTAAAAGTTAGAGCTGATCATATCACAAGCGAACCTTTGATCAGAACAACCGCTCCTCCACCATTTTCTTCCACATCGATTTATGTGGAGGCAAGAAGTAAGAGAGAGCAGTACTTCATTGGAGTCTCGGACTCCCATCGCTGCTCACTTCTCAAAAACCTTGCCTAAATTAGGCGAGAATTCGATCATAGTAGTGGGGTTGAGAGAGGGAGAGCCTCAATGAAACTGTGCCCCTTTCCTCAACTGTAAGCTGCGCTCGGAGTCCTGTAAGACGCTTTTTCAGAAAACCCGGATGTGCTATCTGGACTCTCTAACTACAAGGTCCATATTTTAGGCAAGGGTTTTTGAGAAGTGAGCAGCGATGGGAGTCCGAGACTCCAATGAAGTACTGCTCTCTCTTACTTCTTGCCTCCACATAAATCGATGTGGAAGAAAATGGTGGAGGAGCGGTTGTTCTGATCAAAGGTTCGCTTGTGATATGATCAGCCCTCTGACGTTCAGTTATTTGTTATCGGATGAAACTCGCAGCAAGTGAAGGAATGGCTTCCGAAAGCACCTAATAGACCCATTCGCAGTGTATTCACTTTTGTTGACCAGCCCTTCTAGGGATCGGATTTAAAGGCGGCGTTTACACTGAAAATGCCCCATTAAAAATCAAGATAGAGGTGGTTGGTGATGCAGGAATTGAAAAAAAAACGCATGAGTAAGGTCCAAAACACGAGAAATGAGACTCCAGCTTGGCAAGTGTTCTCCCCATGGGTATGGCGGCTACGCACTTCGCGCCCTCTTCAACGCTAACACACTCTCTGCTGAAAGGCTAGGACCTGATGGCCACGGGATGGGTGGGCAGCGGCGCAAGTGGCGCGGGCGTGGCCCTGCCTTTCAGTTGTGGAACGCGCATCTGCCAGCGCTCGCCTTTCTACGCGTAATCATCTATTCGCCCGTTCTTTTCGACCAACTTATCGTAAAATGATAACCGATGCAGTGGTATACAATTAAGTAACTCATGGAATCATATTGAGGAAATCATTTTAAGAAGGTAGTGCTCCAAAGCGCAGGGTGTCGTGTTTTACGTCATACGAATTTATTCATCGACTGCTAATCCCTTATCCAGCCTTAATGCAGTTGACACCATCAAGATAAACTTCATCGTTATTTCACACGGTTTGAATGCGAGTGAAATGCTTTGGTACTATATTGTGTGGGCCGCAGCAGTTGAACTAATTCGCGGCCTCATATGTGTTTTCTTCTAACTTGCCTGACTTTTTATTGTGTGATGGTTCTGTACCTGGTTGTCTTAGGAATCGCGTTGGATAGGTGATGAGATCAAGAACATTAACGAAGAATTTGATATATGAGATTTTCCCAAGGGGAAAAAAAGATTAATTTAGCATATATATAACTTTGCTGAGCTAGTCGCTCGCGCCTATGCTGGAGCGTCTTTTTTCTATGTAACAATGGTTGTGTTCTTTATAGCACCATCATTAGTGAAGACACTATAATTAATATAAGCCAAAATGCGAGTGTCTTGGATAGTGAAATAGTGGAGATGGTGCGTGGTGCTATGATCAACCTTAAATATTTGGCTTTAAGCTGCCGAAACGCTTATAAATGTTTCACTCATGTGAGAGGTTACGGTTTCCTGACACGGATTTCCCTCTACAAACTTGTTCATAAATTACAGGGTTTCTGCACCTTTCAAGCCTTCGCCTAGTGCCGAGGGCCTACACATCTGCTGAAAACTTTACATGTGGAATTTTGTTATCACGTTTTCTTTGCCGTAGAAAACTGTAATAAGAAGCTAGGTAGGCATGTGTTCAAATCCTCTTTGCTCAGTAGATCACTTGTCCTTGCGCATCATCAGTGTGCTCTATTAAGAAGTCCTCATTTTCAGTGCCCAGCGCGAGCGATCGTGTTATAGAATAGGTTGGGCAACATCAGGCATATAACTGTCTTGCCCACCGATGATCACTAAGATCAGTTTAGACATAGACATCAGGTGCCAGTTGCCCAAAACTAATATATATATAAGTAAGTTATAATCGTGAGTGACGTGGGCGCATAACTCTCCAATTTCTTGTGGATTATTCCTGAATAAAGGACATCCGTATAAGCTATGAAACACCGTCGTTGAGAAAATGTTAGTGGACATCATACAGATTGTGTGTATTTATCTCCTCACGATATAATTTAGAAGTTGGTTTATGATAGATTGTATGGTTGGTTGAGTCGGTTCCCAACAATAAGACAAAGAGTCCAAAAAGTGCTCGAGCGTCCACTGCTCGCATCGCATACAGATACCCGGGAATGCGAGAACTGCGAAAGAGTAAGGTGAGGTGGAAAGAAAGTTCCTGGCAACCCACTCTTTTCTCAAAATTTGTGGTGGTTTCTCTGAACAATCTCATAGTAACATTGGTAGACGTACCAGTGTTAGCGAGTCAATCTCACAAAGTCGTTACAATCCACGAAGCAGATGACGTATATTTCGTGCAGGAGCAGTAGGGTATCAAGAAAACTCAAAAACCTCGAACTACTAGAAATCCATACTCCCGAGTCACGGGTCTAGTCAAAATGTCGTACACAAACACCATTGGAATTCCATAACATGGAATTCGTGTCAACGACTGACACTATCTGCAATAGCTTCTAATGGCATGCCGTTCAGCGATACAGCGTGTTTCACCTTTACCAGCGCTTCCGATCTTTTGATATTTTTATAAGAAGCCAGCAGCATCCCTCACACTCCATTACAGGTAGGGCTCTTACAGAAGCTCCACTACATACCCTTCGTTATGGGCACCATTGTGTAGGCAGTGGCCTAGGTTGTGGAGTACCAGAAGCTGGCCGAGGTAGCTCGTCAAGAGCCCTCGTACCGCGACAATATTCATTTCTTTCATGACATTGCGAATCACCATGATCCGAAATGAGCCCGGTAAGAAATTCTGGAGTTGCGGCAAGATTTCTTTCCTCTCTTAGCGTAATCCCCTGGTCGAGCTGTAAATGAGTGCTACCTATCCTGGACCTTTAATCATCATCTTGATAACGAAATAATCAGACGATCAACTCCAACTCGAAAGTGAGGTCGCCTCCTTTCTCGACCCGCACTCCGCTGGGTTTTGGCGAAGGAGCATCAAGAAATTTTCTGAGCGTTGAAGACAAGTGGTGGACACTCATGGTAGATATAAGACCGGTCAGAAGTAAACCAAAAAAGATAAAATTAAAATCAAAAATTGAAAAAGTGTTGCAGGACTTTCTTTCCAACCTAATATATCTAAAACGATCGTACGTCGCTCGCCCGAGACATGCGCTTTTTGGGCGTGAAACGCCGTTCGTAGGTGAACTTATCCTGCGATGCAAATGAATGGAGCACTTCATCTTCGGAACGGTGGAAGCTGATGATAGATGGAGAATCCGTGAATGTTACGGAGAGGCAATAAAATCATGGTTTGGTCTGCGATTAGCTATGAAGTCAAACTTGTTTTTATCAAAGAGGATACTCCAGTTGAAGCAGGAAGTAACCCGGAAGGGATGCTGACTAACACCTCACTTCCCTGGACAGAACCCCACAATTAATTCGGAACGTTCGTGCTTCTGCAGGGTACAGCACTAGTCGTTAGATCGAAGGTGACATCGCAGCACGCGAGAACACCAGCCCTGGTCTCACCAGCGCTGGATTTCGGTCAATCAAAAGTACTTACTTTTTCAGAGTGCGATATTTTGTGTTGAGCTTTTATCGGAGGGCAAGGCCTGCTCATGATAACACTACCCAGCCGCAGCTCAGATGAGGAACCTGCTCTACCTTTGGAAAGAATTTCCTTTGGAGCACCTACGCGCCGCAGAAAACGACCTCTCCTCGCAACTAAAGGCTAAAGCTCGGTCCAGAAGAGACACTCTGGGATATGAAGCCGGGTTTGTAAATGGCATTCCATTCGTAAACTTCTATCAGGAAACGAGCCCTCAATTTATTATATTACAGTTTTTACAGGGTTGAAAATTTGAGCAAGTAATTTGGCGCACCCTGTACAACGTACCTGGATCGGATTCAGAAGATTTCTCGTCGATTCGCATTTCGAAAAGAATTGTCTCCAGAACACCTACAAAAGGTGCTTTTATCAGGGTTGTTTTGTGGAAATATAACTTGTCAGCCAACCTCCAATCGGGATGTGCTTCAGATATACACGATCCTTTGCTGATTTGATATTTATTGAAAGCCGTGTGGGACACCACAACTACGGTATCGTGTGTGATTGGGTTATGCCTCGTAATTCCAACAACATCTGGGCTCATTTGATCAACAAAGACCTGCAAGAACTCAATCACGTAAAAAACGAACACACTGCGAATAATGTATTCATGAGCAGGCTCACGTGAAGCATACCTGTGTATAGTTTGCTCTTGCCAAAGAGAGATGCAATTCGTTAAGGATGCGCCGAGCTTCAACTATACCACTGTTAGCAGTTGTCTCTTTGCCCCATCTAGCATAAGGACGCTTTTCATTGACGACGTGAATCTGAAAGTTGACTGGTCGGTACGGTGCTAAAAATTCCAAATACACGTGGGCAGCTATTCGAGGAATACAGGGGCGCCGTTTAAGACCTAAGAGAGGCAGGAGGAAAACGTGGGAAATGATAGCGTACCCTGTGGCCTCTCCTCCTCCCAGGGAGTCCCCCTGCGGCTTAGCCCCAATTCGAACAAAAAGGAGATAGTTTGCGCGTTTTAAGAACTCATTGCCACCGCAATGCGTATCTTGCGATAGTGCCAAATTATAGAATCATGTCTCGAAAAAAAATAACGCGGAATAGCCTCTATACCTGATGTCTGACCAGCTCATCGTACCCTCTCACCGAGCCGACAGCACAGGATGCCATGGACACCATAGCGGCCGTGGGCAGCAAATCGTATGCCGATCGTGTCTGGATGTAATCAATCAATCATTAGAAGAATGAAACGAACGAAAAAATGAAGTGCTACCTCGATAGGGCACGGATTGTCATGGCTTTGATCAAGGAACATAGCATGTGCTACCGACTGAGGCGCTAAGCGGACTGGCTTTTGCATCATTGCCCCCACGAACGTCACCACCGTACCTAGAACAATAAAAATATAAAGTTATCTGAAAAACGGCTGAGAATGTCTTACCGGGGAATACTTCAGAATTCCCTACTAACTTTGAAAGGAGACCTAG
>MU870969.1:0-24573 GCA_036418205.1 Ostertagia ostertagi
GCAGGTCAATGTCTAGGTCAAATCGGATCCGTGAGGGCTGATTAACGCTAGTAGCTTCTGAACTTCCATGTTTTATGACTTGCGCCCCTTTTGAACCAGTGTGCCACATTCCCACGCCGAGAACCATCGATTGAGCTGGTTTACTGCTTCCGCTTCTGGTTAAATGGAACCTATTCTATTGCATTTTCTGAACAGAGTTGGTAGGTCGCTTAGCGCGCACTGGCTTTGGGGATTATCGTTGCTCTATTACAGCACAGCCAAACGATGCCCTCCACCCCTTCGCTGTCAGCGGACTGATACTCTACTCGTCTGTGTAATGGTAAAAACACTAAATTATGCACATCTCTGTATGCACACAAGAACTTTGTATAGGTAGGAAGCCCTTTCAAGCACCACTACAACTCGGAATCAGGGCCGACCGCGCGAGTTATCACAAAAGGGGCGCCGCGCTCAATTTTCGCCCCTTTCAGCAGCTTCGGACGGTTAAACTATAGTATCATTGTGTCGAATTTCAATTTCATTCGACTTTCGAAACGCTTCTTCGTGACCATTTTTCTCTCACCTAACTCAAAATACTGACATATTGTGTCTTTAGCCTTTCTGAATTCTTAACCCTCAAGGATCCAAGTCATGTAACTGGAGAAATCTTGAGGTTATCTTTATGAATTTCACAGAAGGAAGAAATATCATGCAAGAGGAAACGTTTCGGCGATCACTTGACCGCTACTGTATTCCAAGTGGTTCTACAAAACGGAGTTGCGGAGATAGCCAAAAGAATTTACTTTTCCTATGATGCACACACCCTTTCGACCATCGTTGATGGAAATTTATCGGAAGGATAGCTTTTATAATTCCCTCCATAAGCAGAATCAGGCCCTCCTTCACTGCCTTCACCGTCTTCAGAATATGACGTCATCTGTCATCACCGTCGAGCTCAAGGAGGCCTACCGTAATCGCTCAGCCTGAAGCTCATACCCCAATTTCATCAATTGATTAGCTGATGGATAGCTTCTCACCAGGAAACTGGTCCAACTTTCCATGCAACCTCGAATTGAGCCCAGAGCAATCGGCAGAGCCTAGGATGTTGGACGGAAATCAAAACTGCTGAACTACCTAGGAAATTGTGAGCGATTAAACTTGGTTGTTACTGTTGCAGTGGTATTATATAGCGATGCTTAAAGGAAGCAGTCACGATAATTTTCATGGCAACGATAAGGAAAGCTATGTATTGGAGTGGATAGAGGTCCTGCCCAATGTTAGAACACGTGAAGTTTCAGTGGCAGTGGCGCCTTATCAACGGAGTGATAAGGCGCCGAAATCCACTTCCGTTCAGCAAAAACCAAGACTTATCGATGTGGAAAGGGGTGCGATAAGAGCGTGCTAGATATGATACCGTTATCGTTATCGTCCCGTTTTCATTCTGGAGTGCACCTCTTATCAAGCAGCCGCACCTTCTTATCTCATCGTATCATATCTTCCATGGGCTTACACTCGTCCAACAATTACTGCCTCACACCTTATCGATTGATAACGCGAGGGTAGCAAATCCAGCGTGGAAGCCAGCGTGACTGCTTCCTTTAATAAAAGCCTATTTGCAAGGAATTCTGATGTCCTGATTACGATGATGACATCGGTTCTCGGCGCAGATGTCATTTGCCACTAATCTGGGAGCAGGGTCGGTCCTATCGTTGCTACTTTTTGGATTTTTTACGACCCCCCCCCTTCATGGGCGATTTGGTACGACCCCCTGTGTGTAGCTCAAGTGGTGATAAGATTACTTAAACAATAATAATCATATAAATACAGAACTTCTTTTAGACAAGAATGCTGAATTTCGGTTCAAATTTCATAAAAGACGAGTTACCGTTCCGAAAAACAGCGTACGCATGGAATTTGGACATAAAGTCATTTGTGACGCGGACCTCATGGCTGAGGGCTAAAGGATTGACAGGTTTTGAATGTGGTGGATCGCGCCCTCGGTGACTGCAATGGGGCGCGTTTGTTGAATGGGAACAGGTGTCGAAAGGGGAAATTGAGAAGTAGAGGAATTTTTCCTTGTAAAATTTCAGGTTCCTCGGAAGACGGAGGTGGATTCTGGATCACCGACGGTCATCCTTCTTAAGTAGAGCGGATTTGTTCTTAAACAATCTGAAATAATTAAGTTATTGAGCAAGAATGAATTTGCACTACAATTTTCACCTTCCTCTTTTTAGGGCTATAACTTTCTTCATATTCGAGCTTTTGCGCCGGAGTTATTTGATTTAAAAAATTCAAATCATTCTCTCTCCAATCATGGCTGAAAATTCATCGAAAGCTAATTTAGTAAAAATTTTAGCACGTTGGAACTTTTTTCTGTGCAAACGCGACTTTTCAACCTTTAAACGATCATAACTTCCTTCAAACTCATTTATTTGGGAAGCTGAACACGGTATGAGAAACTACAGGATTCAAGCTTTCTAAAAAGTACCCAAACGTTTCTTAAAAGTCAGTAGTTCAAAAATTAGTCCCGTTGCTACATTTTTTGGAGGGGCATTCTCCAAGCCATTCTCTTGAAAAAGCGGGTTTTTTTTAGGTTTCACTGGCCGCAACCTCCAGGGAAAACAATATTGCTGTTGATAGGATGTGTTAGAATGCTTTGTGCATGCGCTTGCACTGATATCCCCTGCCTTGGTGTGCGCCACGCCTCGGTCGCGCTTCTGATTCGCTGATTCATTTGAAAGCTCATTCAGAAGGAAGCGGCTTACAGATGCTCTAGCATCAATTATCTTGCGTAAACGTAATGTGGTGACTATTGTCCATGTTGTCTTAGGCAATACTCCAGCTACACTTTAGTTTCAAATGTGGTTTCGTGGGTGGACCCATGTCATGGTGGGAGTACTTCTTTTTGAACGATGCTACATGTCTTGCAGCTGCTGTTTCTGCAAGTCTTCCTTTCTCATGCTCTTCCTGATACATGATTATAATCACCTGTATCACCTGTATCACCTGTCGTCCCGTTGATCGTCGATTTGCTCGAGCGGGCGCCAGCAACGTCTCCATTCGTCCCTGTCGCGTGCTAGAGTTGTCCAGTGGACCTCCTCTCGAGGGACACGAAGTCCTTCATTCCTTTCGTTCAGAGCTTTCGTGAAGAAGTCTGACCATCGGGCCGGCGGTCGTCCAGGTGTTCGTTTGACGTCCCGAGGGATCCAGTCGGTAACCGCTCTGGTCCAACGGTCATCGCAAAATCGCATGACGTGTCCGGCCCACCTTATCTTCGATTCCTTGGCGAAAACGGCAGCGTCCCTGATCTTCGATCGTTGGCGTAGTTCGGCACTCCGGATTCCCCTCTGCACTTGCGTGTATAGGGTTACTCCTAGCATCGTCCTCTCGACAGCGCGTTGGATAACGCTGACCGCATGCTCGTCCTGCCTGCGCAGAGTCCAAGTCTCTGAGGCGTAGGTTAGGGCAGGAAGGACAGCGGAATCGAAGAGGTGGGCACGGAGCCGGATGTTCTTCGTCTTCTTCACTACTCCCTCGATGTTCTTGAACGCTCCCCATGCCGCTCGTTTCCTCCTGCTCAGCTCTGGAGCTAGATCGTTCATCATATTGATTTCCCGACCTAGGTACACGTAGCTGGAGCATTCGGTGATGTTCGTTCCGTTGAGCGTGAATGGGGCATCAGGAACCAATCCGTTTCTCATAAACATCGTCTTCGTTAGGTTCAGCTGCAGACCAACCTTACCACAGGCGCAGTCGAAATCAGCCAGCATTCGCTCCGCTTGCTCGATGTTCGGCGTTATAAGAACGATGTCGTCAGCAAAACGAAGGTGGTGTAGTTGCCGGCCGTCGACCTTCACTCCCATGTCTTCCCATTCCAGTTGACGCATGACGTTCTCGAGAGCGGCGCTGAAGAGTTTGGGCGAGATGGTGTCGCCCTGTCGAACCCCTCTCTTGACGTCGATGATGACCTCCTTGTAGAATGGTGAGATTCTGGTCGTAAAGTTGCTGTAGAGCTCACGAAGAATCTTGATGTACTGAGTAGGGACGCCCTGGTTGCCCAAGGCTTCGATGACCGCTTCTGTCTCCACAGAGTCGAAGGCCTTCTTCAAGTCGATGAACGTGAGACAAAGCGGCATCTTGTACTCTCGTGAAACTTCAATGAGTCGTAACCGTGTGGATATGGTCGATCGTGCTGAACCCTCTTCGAAACCCTGCTTGCTCGCATGGCTGTCCTTCATCTAGTATTCTGCCGATCCTGTTAAGGATGACTCGAGTGAATAGCTTGTAGATTACAGACAGCAGGCAGATTGGGCGATAGTTGCCAATGTCGTCCAAGTCTCCCTTCTTGTACAGCAACACGGTCCTGCTGGTTTTCCACGGAGTGGGTACCTTGCATTCCGACAGGTAGCGCGTGAAGAGTCGAGCCAGAGTTTTGATGATAACTGGCGGTGCATTCTTCAGATGTTCCGGTTTAACCCTGTCGAGACCGGGTGCTGTACGATTCTTCACCGACTTGATGGCGTGTCGGACTTCGGAAGAGAGAACTGAGGGGAAACGTATCCATCCTCTTGCAGTTGATAAGTAGGCAGATGGACATGGCTATCGAAGAGATCCGAGTAGAAGTCGTGGATGACTTTCTCCATTGCCCTTCGGGATGCAGTAACTGTTCCATCCGGACGTCGGAGGCAGGTCATCTTGGTCTTGTAGCTGGCAAAGCTTTCGGCGGGCATTGCGGATGCTCCTCCCAGCCTCTGCTGCTTCAGCTAATACTGCTGCTCTTCGCTCCTTGAGATCTTCCTTTATCGCCTCTCTGCATAGCTTCGCAAGCTCGGACGTGAGTCGGTGATTGCCTGCAGCTCGTGCGGCTCCACGCTGGCGTATCAGTTCGAGAGTTTCCGGAGACAGACGTCCCTTGGTGACTTTCAAACTCTCTGCCTTCCTTGCCACAATCGTGAAGATGTTCAACGAGCCGATAGTACTCCTCGTCGATGTTTTCGATGACGGAATCCTCCCATAAGCTGACGAGGGAAGCGAAGTGGTCCCAGTTGATGACTGTCCTGGGGCTTCGCTTCCTGAACTTTGCTGCTCTCTCAACACGCATCGAGAAGTGGAATCTTGCGCGGAGGAGACGATGGTCCGATCCCGTGTAGAACTTTGGAACAACAGCGACGTCGGTCAGGCAAAACCTTCGATTGAAGATGATGTGGTCTATCTCGTTATGGAACTGTCCATCAGGTGACTCCCAAGTCCAGCGAAGGTGAGAGGGCTTCTGGAACTGCGAGTTACCATGGATGGTATTGGTCGACATGATAAACTCAGACAGTCTTTCGCCCTGCTCATTCCAATCCATTCCGTGAGTACCGATGTGAAGTTCTTCAGCCGTTCTTCTCGGGCCAATCTTGGCGTTGAAGTCGCCGACGATGACCTTGAAGAAGGTATGATCTTCCCTGTAGAACTTCTCCAATTCCATATAGAATGCTTCGTGTTCTTCTTCGTCGTAGCTGGATGTTGGTGCGTAGGCGACGAAGATTGTCAAAGCAGGAGTTGAACCACATCTTCTCAATCTCAAACGTCCGATTCGGGTCGTAAGGCTTTCGTACGAATCGATGTTTATGGCCAAGTGCGTGTTGACGAGGACACCCACACCGCCAACGCCTCTGCTGTCGCATGTTCCAAGGAACAGTTCTTCTCCAGTATCGAAAACGGCGTGTAGCGGGCGGTGCCTTCTCGTCTCGGTCAGTCCGATGACGTCGTACTTGATCTTCCTGGCCTGCATCATCAGATCTTCGATGTGAGCTTCGGATGCAAGCGTTCGTGCGTTGAAAGTACAGATCGCCATCTTAGTCCTTCTTCGTTTAGGCAGCCTATCCGGGCCCTGAGATTCTAGCAGCCTCTCCCGAGCGGTCCTACCCAACGCTGCCGTATTGGGGGCTCCCTCAGGTTCAGGGGAATGAGGCCCATCCATATTGCTGTTTTCGGCATATTGAAGGCACACGAGTAGCTTGCCAGGCTCTGTCGTGCGGGCTAGGATAGACCTCCAGGTAGTTAGCCACGCTATCCTGGAGCGGAACAAGGGGCTTATTTCTTGGAGGCGGCCCCGAATCGCCTCCCATGTACTTCCCAGTCACTTGAATGCAAGCTTTTGGCTGTGCCGACATGCAGGATACCAACCGCACACACACAGAGCGCACCACACACGCAAGCATGCATGGATACACCTGTATGGAGAAGCTGGTATGAATCCCACCCCACACCTTCCCTCCTATCAAGGCAAACACGGCCACCAGTCAGGGAAGCTTTGGACTGTTCAGTCACTCGGCGCTTAACCATGCTTGTGAGGTACAGAGGGTTATCTGCCCCACCTTTTTGGTTTTTGTGTCAGTGACGTCATGCATATCGATTGGACGTCATGGGACGGTAGTAAACCTCCCTTAATTCCGAGTTAGTCTGTCGAGATTAGCTCACCACAAAGAGTCATGATTAGATAAATGGTCTGAAGCGCTTCTCAAAGGCAAGATTCAGGATTGAACTGATCGCTAGTATCCACTCATATGTGAAGTAGGGAAGGGAGGTGAACCGACAGTGGAGAAGAAGGAAAGAAAACCCTGACATACGCAGGGAGTCCGAGCCAACGTCAATCGTCACGTTGGACCAATTTCGGAAATTTTACGAGCCCTTTCCCCCTCTGGAGGGCCTCGATAGCATGCATGGATACACCTGTATGGAGAAGCTGGTATGAATCCCCCCCCCACCCTTCCCTCCTATCAAGGCAAACACGGCCACCAGTCAGGAAGCTTCTCGACTGCTTATCACCATGCTACCATGCTTGTGAGTACGGGGTTTATTGCCACCTTTTTGGTTTTTGTGTCAGTGACGTCATGCATATCGATTGGACGTCATGGGCGGTAGTAAACCTCCCTTAATTCCGAGTTAGTCTGTCGAGATTAGCTCACCACAAAGAGTCATGATTAGATAAATGGTCTGAAGCGCTTCTCAAAGGCAAGATTCAGGATTGAACTGATCGCTAGTTCCACTCATATGTGAAGTAGGGAAGGGAGGTGAACCGACAGTGGAGAAGAAGGAAAGAAAACCCTGACATACGCAGGGAGTCCGAGCCAACGTCAATCGTCACGTTGGACCAATTTCGGAAATTTTACGAGCCCTTTCCCCCTCTGGAGGGCCTCGATAGCATGCATGGATACACCTGTATGGAGAAGCTGGTATGAATCCCCCCCCCACCCTTCCCTCCTATCAAGGCAAACACGGCCACCAGTCAGGAAGCTTCTCGACTGCTTATCACCATGCTACCATGCTTGTGAGTACGGGGTTTATTGCCACCTTTTTGGTTTTTGTGTCAGTGACGTCATGCATATCGATTGGACGTCATGGGCGGTAGTAAACCTCCCTTAAAGCAACAGTTCAGGAACGGTTTCGCGGGAAAAAAACCACCAATAATGAAGTTGTAGATGAAAACCAGACGATTAATGTATGAAAAACTGGAAAAAAACGTCGGGGAGGGTCTTAGACAGGTACTCTCCCTCTGCCGCTCAGCAATGGATAAAGACGCACGTTGGACGAGTTGTCTGAACGTGCCCGCTGTAAACGCGCTCCATTTTTCAATCAATTTTCCCTGTGGTCCCAAAACGAGCACGATTGCCGACGCGTCCAATGACGGCCGGCAAGGGGGCGGGATTGGGGAAATCCCCAAGAACACCCATGTTTGAGGGACTTTCCACCCTGTTTTTGAGTTTCTGAGGTAAGTTCGTTTATTATTTCCACTGCATATGTTCTTCACTAGGGCTCGTGTATCCCTCAGTAGTAGTGGCATTGAAATTTTCGGACCCTCCCTGAACTGTTGCTTTAAATCCGAAGAGAAGTGTTCGCAGATTAGCTCCGACCACAGCAGTCATGATTAGATAAAGGGTCTCGAAGCGCTTCTCAAAGGCAAGATTCAGGATTGAACTGATCGCTAGTTCCACTCATATGTGAAGTAGGGAAGGGAGGTGAACCGACAGTGGAGAAGAAGGAAAGAAAACCCTGACATACGCAGGGAGTCCGAGCCAACGTCAATCGTCACGTTGGACCAATTTCGGAAATTTTACGAGCCCTTTCCCCCTCTGGAGGGCCTCGATAGCATGCATGGATACACCTGTATGGCAGAAGCTGGTATAATTCCCCCCCACCGTTCCCTCTATCAAGCAAACCGGCCAACAGTAGGAAGCTCTCGAATGATTATACCATGCTACAATGTCTTGTGAGTACGGGGTTTATTGCCACCTTTTTGGTTTTTGTGTCAGTGACGTCATGCATATCGATTGGACGTCATGGGCGGTAGTAAACCTCCCTTAATTCCGAGTTAGTCTGTCGAGATTAGCTCACCACAGAGTCATGATTAGATAAATGGTCTGAAGCGCTTCTCAAAGGCAAGATTCAGGATTGAACTGATCGCTTAGTTCCACTCAGTATGTGAAAGTAGGGTCAAGGGCAGCGTGAACGATCAGTGGAGGAAGAAGAAAGAAACCCTGACAGACGCATGGGGAGTCCGAGCCAACGTCAATCGTCACGTTGGACCAATTTCGGAAATTTTACGAGCCTTTCCCCCTCTGGAAGGGCCTCGATACGACTCCCCCCCCCCAGGGCTAACACCTCACGATCCTCCACCACCCTCGACTGGGGGAGGGGGGGGGCAATTCTATAGTATTTGATTCCGAGATCGGTCGACACATTCGTGTGTCAGCCTGACTTATGACTGGTTCCTTTCTTGGAGTAAGATCAAAATCTCATATATTTCTAAAAGCCTGCCTCCAGCGGTAAATTGATTCCCTGGACACGAATATCCTGTTGGCTACAAAAAACGCCTAGTGAATGAGCTGTGTGTGAGCGTCGTGGGAATTCGTGAGCTAGTGGAAAAACCTGTAACCTGGAGCTCGCGAATCCTCTTATGGAAGGAACAAGTCGCCCGGAATACTCGTCCAGCAGGACTGCAACGTATTTACGTCGCAGATATTCTCAAAAAAAAAACAAAAAAAAAAAAAAAATCGAAAATTTCTGTTAACTTTGGGAAACATTGTTTTAGCGATATAAAGCAGATCCTAGCTCACTGTCTCGAGTTGATTGCACGTGTGTGCACCGCATTGCATTCTGACCCAAACTGGTGAGTTTCTTCGGGTGTTTCGAACACTTTCATCATTTTGATCATTGACATTGATCATGATTGTAACTCAGTCTGGTTCTCCTAGCTACTTATGGAGCGCTCATAGTTGGCGATCGTACGTGCCATTAGGCCATCAGGCGATGATTCATAAAGAACGTGTACGAATCGACCAGACGAATAGGCGGCTAAGTAAGTAAGCGATAAGCGAAGGATAAGTACTAATTTGTTGCTCCGCTCATAGAGCGATTGCCCAGCCACTGAACGCCTACTCGCCTACATCGCTCTATGGGTAGTGCAAAGCAATCAGTAAGCATGCAAGGGGGGGGGGGGTTAATAAATAATAAAAAAGACATTTTGTCTCCAGCTCAAATGGATTTAATCACACTTTGCTCAATTCAAACCGAATGCTCCCAACTTAGAATTGAAGAGCGCATTTCATTTCATAAGAAAATCTTCATAGTGGCCATCTACGTGGACGGCATCAGAAAAATTTGCCCGGAAACATGGTGCACTGGTCGAGCTCAGTGGGGTCCCTGACGGATAGTGTACTATTATCCATTGGGTTGTCTCATAATTCCTGTCTCAATTTCGACACTTTTGTTTATTCAAGTTTTATCTCTTCTGGGAAACAACTGATCAATAGCATAACCACCATCATGGTCACTGATATGCGTGCATTTGCTAGTGAGCGTTTGGAAGCTTTCCGCCCAGAATGAGTGGAAGCTGGAAGGTTGAAGAATTTGGAGAAGTCGTTTTTGGGTGGTCGCAATCTTTAACTTTCTTCTCTGGCAGATGCTGATTCAGGGCGCAGGGAGGCGATAGTCCGATAGAGCGATGCCAATGCTATATGGTGGATGAGGTATCGTGGCCCTGGCTATCTCCCTCAGAACGTGGTGAGTTGGCATTGCAATGTGAGGTCTGGCGTACATTCGGAGAAAGGAGATTCTGAGACGTTTCTGACGATTCTCTCGCAATACCGAAGCCAGCCTAGAGGGCTATTCCACGCTGACTTTCGCGAAGCTTTCTTTATGGTGAAGTGGTTCCTGGCTGCGAGGCAGCCATCAGACGTGCCGCGTGTTGTTGTCGCAGTGGACTCATGACTCATTTCCACTGGTGACCGATTAGGGAAGGCTCTGCTTTTGCCGTCCCAGAATGAATTTTCCCCAGATGGTCAGGCGTGCTTCCCGCTCATGGTCGGCCGGACCATAAGGTTTCCATCAAACTTCATTCTGCAGCAGTCCTTGCCATACTGATGGCGTGTGCTGGTGCATCGGCTGCGCTCAGGTATCTGCTACAATACCCTGGTAGCAACGTCGGAGGCACTCCCAATTTAGGGTGCAAGGGGCGCTCATCAAAAATGACCGCAGGCCCAGTATGAGGTTGAAGTTCATAGCTCGTTTCGTCTTTGCCGTTGCGATTGGACCACTAGCTCAGTACCCTATCAGTAGCAGAGACTGGGTCAAACACAGCGCTGATCTTCTCTGTTGTCCTCCTTGCTACAGAGTTCATTTGAGGATCGTAAAGCATAATCATTCATTATTGTCACTGACCTATTTTTATTCCTAGTTGATTAACCCGTTACGGGCTTGCGCTTCCGAAACCACGCTGTTAAGGCTCTTGAAGCATACTTCAACATACTAACGTATTTCGCAATGAAACGGTCTTAGACGGAAGAAATTTGAAATTGAATAGAAATGAGACAGGAATTATGAGACAACCCAATAAGAGGCGAGTTCCGAGGGGGTTTGCATAGTTGGAGCTAATGTCCTCTAAAAAACTATCCACATTGAATCGATTCAAGAAATTATGTAAGAGCTTCAGGCTGAAGCAGTTACGGTAGGCCTCCTTGAGCTCTGACGACGGTGACAGATGACGTCATATTCTGAAGACGGTGAGGGCAGTGAAGGAGGGCCTGCGTCTACTTATAGAGGAACATCTTAGGGAATATTTTGCTAAAAAAGAAAAACCTCCGCTAACGATGGGAATCTCTGCCTACAATACCTGCCTACGCAGGCGATCATAAATACGGTCACAAAATACATAAAGTCCAGTTCATGGTGCAATTCGAGATTGGTTGAACTGGAAACCAACTTTAAAGTTTTTGGGTATTTTAGGCGAGTGATGGTCAACAGTTCTCTTCTAGTAGAACCGGCTTAGACGTGATACCTTCTCCACACGCAGCCAACAGACACGACCTCTAGCCGCAAAACATTCTTTTGGAATTTCATCTCATATGTACTTTTTTGAAAGCATTTGCATAGCGCTTAGAGCCTTTAAAGGCAAAGTTCGGGCTCAGACCCACTTAATGAGCCTTTACGGTGGCTAGAAGCGCTAGGTACGCAAGTGCAGAGGTCGCGTCACTTCCCTACTTCGAAAAGCGTTACTTAGACGCTAGGCGCTAAGAACTTTGACACGCTCCACCTGTTGCGACACGCTCCGCCCACCGCTCGATATCTTGTCTGCGTCGCAATGTTGATCTGCTATGCTCTCTCTACTCGGACTTCTCTAGCGCTCTCCGCGCTCACATTATCTCACATTATCTCTCATCTCCCTGCCGGCCTTTTGAACTTCTCCGCAGCGTAGAGCAAAAGGCTCGTATTTCCTGTGTATTTCACGATTTTTTTCTTTTTTCTCCACTGGCGGTCCACTTCCTACCCCTACTTCACATTTGAGTGGAATTACCTCATGAATTTATTCCTGAACCTTACCTTTACGTATCCGTCCAAACTTGTTGTTTCGCACCTTTGCCAGCTTCATAATTTGCCAGCTTGCCAGCTAAATAATCCGCTCCTTTCAAACGAAGGTTTGGTTAGCCATTTGTCCGACTCAAAATTGAGCAAAGAGGCTTGACATCAGATAAGATTCGCTATGTGTCTGCAAACCGCCTTGCTGGCAGGGTCAGTCGTGCGTTCACACTATTCAAAAGAGAGGGTCCCATTTTGGAGTTTGAGTAAGTTTATTGCTTCGGGGAAAAATGTGGAAGAGTAATGATAAGGGTTTTGTAGTTGGCGGATTTTTCGACGAGTCACGGAAGTAGTGAAAAGTTGACAAAATTGGCGGATGGGAAAAGTGGTTGGAGATGGGTGTGTTGAGTGCTCCTAGCATCAACTATATAGAAACAGTCATGATGATGGTGGGAGTGGTGATCAGGGTATGGAGGAGAGGTACCAAATTGGGTGAGTCTTTCGAGAGTGATGGTGGGGTGGCGGGACGCATTGAGAAGGGGAGGGGTCGCAAAATTTTCGGGAAAAGTGGAAACGCCACAGTTGACCCTGCTTCCTGGTCAACTCAATCGTTTTGGATGGTCTGGTTTAGATTGTTTTCTCTCAGAAAGCTAGTAACTTGGGTCGCATTTGGCGTATGTGTTTATTCCCACGTCTACGAAAACAACGACGACAGAGTACTAAGTGTAAAAGCTTTTGCCGAATGTCTACGCTCAAAGACAACTCATTGCTGAATTAATGGATGGGATCGAGGTAATTCTCGCTCTAAAATTATTTTGGAGTCACTGAATATTCGTGATTTATAAGTGACCAGTTGGCGCCGCACGCGTTGCGCGCACAGCACAGTTTTGCAGCGATATGGGGTGGTGCGGCGTAAATTCTCGAACAATGGCAGTTGACCTCCCTTTCGTTGACGGACTCAGTTCACCTTTTTCCCGGTCTCCAGGACCTCTTGGAACCGAGTTATGAATTTTCGTCGATAACTCCGCCCACTTTGGTCATGCCCCGCCCACCGATGACAGCTGGCCTCCACTCCTCCACACCTCCACCACCTCCACCCACCTTTTTCCCGGCCTCCGGGACTTCTTGGAGCCGAGTTATGAATTTTCGTCGCAAACTCCGCCCACTTTGGTCAAGCCCCGCCCACCGATGACAGCTGGCCTCCACTCCTCCACCCACCTCTATCCACCTTTTTCCGGCTCTTTAAGACTTCCCCGGCCCGAATTATGAGGACTTGTAGAAAATGCTGTACACTTCAGAGCGCGCCCCGCCCATTGTGGGCGGGCCTCCGCCCACGTCATGTATGCTGGAAACACCTTAGACATTGCTCCCCTACACCAATTTGTTTTCTGCTCTGTAGGCTTTCTCCCAACCGAGTTATGAAATTTTTCATAAAGCACTGCTTTTTTGAGAACGCCCCGCCCACCGGGGGTGGGTCTCCCTAATTCGATGTGACTTACCAATGCACACCTTTACCCACTTTTTGGCCCAGTTTCGAGGTCGTTTTGTCACTGAAATCGAAATCTTGGTCTTCGGTACAATTCATTTCGACGCACGCCACGCCCTCTGTGGGCGGGGCTCCGCTTAGCTGATGTGTGTTTTGTATTACGTGAGACCTTGCCCACCCATCCCACACTTGACCCGGTCCCTCCAGGTGGATCCCGAGGAGCTAGGGAATTTCGTGACAGACACACAGACAGACAGACAGACGACAGACGACAGACGAAAGCGCTTTATAGTTAGTAGGATGTTCGACTCCCTCTGATAGAATTTCGGGAAATGTTTGCCGCGGATGCTCGTCGCAGATCCCTTTTGGAACTGTGTTTTAAAATCCTCCTCCTATTTCCCACCATGACTGGTCGCGCGCAACCGCCGGGTAACCTGTCTTACCTCAGCATGAAGCTTTTGCGTTCTTCCTTCCACCTTTCCTCCCTCCAGGGTAAAAACGTGTCGAGGACGTGGTCGCAGGTGGATAAATGACGCCTTCCGCAGAAATTGCAGCTCGCTGGTCACCGAACCCCCTAAATCATAGCATGCACAATTAATTCAAATAATTATCCACAAAATTTTCTGTAAGTAATGTTGTAAACTCCTTCTCTTGTCATCTATTCATTTTCTTTCATTTCGCTGCACATATCTGTGTATTTGCTGAAATATAGACTCGAGGAAGGAAGCACGTAACTTTGCGTGATGTTAGAGATAGTTCCTTCAGAAATGCACAGAAATCCTGAAGGCACGGGGTTGCGATTTAATCTTATTCCTGCTTGAGTATATCGAAACAGCCGAGTGTATCAATCAACGGCCGATTCAACGGCAGCTGCGGCGCGATTGTCACTGGGTCAGATTTGCTGAAATCCCGAAAAAAACCGTCGAAATCTACACCCTCGATGAAAAGGTTGCATTCCTCCATTTCTGTTTTCCCCATTCATTTCATACCTTTGAAGCAGTTTGAGGAAGGATTAGATAGAGCTCGGATTTCGCGTTTTCCAAGAACTGTTGAAATTGCTCTGAAGCCTTTCCATGCAGAAAGATGGGGTCTTCCAAATTTGTCGAGGACGCGTCGAGGACGCTAAAATTTCACGCGAGTTTTTGTCACTTCAAGAGCAATATCTCTTTTATATCGCAAGATCCTAAAAAGGGAAGATAGTTTTGGGGAGCGGAATGATTGCGCTTTCCGACGCTTTGCTTAGCTTTCTTCTACATTCCCTAGTTGATGAAGATCATCTGCGTGAGGTAATACTGGGAGGATGATTCTCGACCGCGCAAAAAGTTGCTCCCTTCTTGATCATTGCAAGCGTACTTCGTTGGCAACGCTGAAACGTGCCTTCATTATAATACATTCTTTTGACATAAGCAATAAGGTAAGGGGCAATCGTCATCCGTCCGATTTGCTGGGTGTAGCGCATGCACCCATCCTTCACTCAAACGTTTACAAGAACCGATATGAAGGTATCCCGTTTGCCGCCGCACGCCGCTTGCTCGGCCCATCGGATCTGTGGCGGATTTCGTTTGATGGCGCGCACGAAAAAATTTCAGCAATGTTGGCGTGATTTAAGAGATACCAGAAATACTTCTGAATTCTCCGCTACAATTCCTTATGAAGCCTCTGTTGCCAAAACTGCTGTGCGCTGCGATACGCATCGATGCGCAAAAAGAAGGTCGTAAGTTTCCCCTCGAGCTATGCTGGTCTTCCGGCCCCGGACAAAAATCTCTGGTGGCGGGGGCGGGAGGGATGTAAGACGGAGTCCGGCGAAATGGGAGAGCAGGTAACGATCCTTCTATCTGTCAGGTGCGGAGTGCCCTGTGCCGTACCAAATTAGCAGTTAGATATAGGGATGTTCGCCACCGAGATTTATTCTACCGTCCGTCTTTGTCGCCACTGCATCGTAGCCCGAGAAACTAGGATGATGGCTTTTGTATCACGCGGATATGACTCTAGAGGACGCGCTAGAATTCTATGCGAAAAGTCAATATTCATAAATATGTATACCTTTTGTGCTACATATCTCAATCCCGCCACATACGCAGTGCGGCTACTACCAGTGATAAGCCGTATTCTTCCTTTCCTCCCCGAGAG
This sequence comes from Ostertagia ostertagi, assembly GCA_036418205.1. Lineage (NCBI taxonomy): Eukaryota > Metazoa > Nematoda > Chromadorea > Rhabditida > Trichostrongylidae > Ostertagia > Ostertagia ostertagi. Next base: position 15,434 of record MU870969.1, read on the forward strand.
CCTCCCCAGTCTATCTACCTCTCTGACTTCAATCAGAGATCTGCCTTGACTGTGCGAACCGATTGCTATATCGCTGTCGTGGCTACCCGTCTCGCACACATTGTGGTGCGCTCGTCTCGTAACGACACTAATCACAGTTTGACCTCACTTCTCCGTGTGTCGCCGACAACTCTAACTCCCTTTTTTGCCCAGCCTCCTGTTCCTATGCTTGGGACCTGACGATGATGAATTTTTTCGGGTTAACCGTCAGAGAGAGTCCGTCTACAGTCATTGTCCAAGTTCGCGTCCGTACACTGCAGATGTCCTCTACTGGCCACCCCGACGTACCAAATTCTCGACAGCCACTTCGACTCATAATCGTTCTTCTGTCTAGCCTTGAGCCTTCTCGGTGTCTCTTGGAGGCCAAGTATGTCAAATAAGGAATTTCGAGTCATCGCAATACATCCGAACTCAAGGCATTTGCTCAAGCCCCGCCTACCGAGCTGTGCTTTGACCCTCGTTCACTTTCTAAAACGCCAGTATACTTTCTGTCTCTTCCCCAATCCTACCGGGACCTCACTCGCGAATCTAGCGTCATAGTAATGATTTCAACAGACAGGGTCGACAGCACCTCCCATACCATGTTGTCAAGTCTGCCGCGCCGACCGATGACCAGACTTCGGCAATTCCTCCAATAATCATTCCCCGAGACGTCCCAGAATCCTCTACTCCTTACTCCTAATATCCCACAGCGGCCGAAGTAGCTTCGATCAAGATATGGAGAAGCCGAGTTATCAATAGTTCAAGCAATAGGCACAACGTCGGGAACGCGCCACACTCATTGGTCAGTCCGCTCGCGCCAAAGCTATCTCCCCGTACTTTCACACCTATATGAGCGACTATTTAAATAAGACACTTGCCTCTGAACAGCTGATGTAAATAACTGTCGCCGCATAGGAAAGCATTTTTTAGCGTCCCTCCGACCGACCGTCCCTCGACAACTTTGGAAGCCCCTCTTTCTGCATGGATCACGGATATTTTCACCCGCTATTTTTTTGTCACACAGTTCTTTCCGGAGCATACGCTGAGAGAGTACAGAGCGAGCTGTACCTGATACAATCTTCGTGGGCACGCTCTTGTCTTCGGACGGGAATGGGGGAGCTCGCCACATCTTGGTCAAGCTCCGTCGCTTCCCAATGGGATGTAGCGGGGCATTCTCACCGGCTACTCCTTCCATACATTTCGGTCTTCCTTCGTAGAATTATCCGTCCTTTCCCGGATCCATTTCTATGGGCCCAGCGACACCTTCCTCGACGGGCAACAGTTGGACGTATTATACAATTCGACGCCAGGTGATGAACATACTGTAGGAAGATTGCCTTGTACTTTTCGACATTATCCAACTGGATACGTTGAAGTCTTTCAGTCCGTAACCGCCGTGACGTTGCCCTTTCGTGCTCTTCTAGCGCCTATCTCTGGTCAGGCCTCGCCCTCACAAGTCCTCGTAATTCAAACCCATCCCGCCCATGTACGGATGAACATCCTTCCGAGCTAGAATATATTCTCAAATCCGTTCCGAATATGAAGAGTGCAATATATGACAAGCAGAAGGAGTTTAACTATTCAACGAAATTTGATCTGCTCTGCTCCCTTAACACCGAATTGTTTTTACTGCTCTGTAGTCTCTTCTCCTCAACCTGGAGGTAAGAATTTTCATAAGAACTGTGTGCTGCACATGCTTTTTCGAGAGACGCCATACCGCCCTGATCGTGGGTGTTCTCCCAATTCGATTTACTTACTCATGCACCCTTACCCATTTATGGGCCAGTCGAGTCGTGTTGTCCGTGACATCGTAATCTGGTCATTTGCGTACAATTTCATTTGACGCCATAGGGCGGGTCTACCCACCGCCCTTGGCGGGGCTGGCGCTTAGGCTGATGTGTGGTATTTTGTATTAGCGTGAAGAGCGTGCACCTGCCCATGCACACATTGAACGCCGGTCCCTCCTAGGCGGTATCCCGAAGGACTAGTGGAATTTCGTTGATACCAGACCATAGCTGGGGAGAGCGAGGAGGAGCAAGAGAGACAAGGACAAACGACAGACGAAAAGCGCTTATAAGTAAGTAGGCTTATATGATCAATGACAATTGGACATACAAAAAAAAAAAGAAAAAAGCTGCATTGCGGTAACGCATATCGTCACTCCATAGCCTGGGGAATGTCCACTTTGCCTCGGCTTTCTCACGTTTCTTTTTGCGACAGGGTCCCTAACAACAGTGTCATTCTCAGCGAGCGTATTAAGGGAGAAGGAGCGAGCGATAGGCAGAGGAGGTGCCTTTGCAGCGCGTGTGGCACATGTGCCGAGTTCCTTGCGGGAATGCACTTCCATTCTTTGAGCTGCCTCCACCTACGTCCTTCTCAAAAAGGCAGAAGAATGGAGCGACTGAACCCGTGATGGGTATTTTTTTTCTCAGATATCTTCGTTTTTAGCTGCGCTACATCCTCTTGCTCCTATCTGCGCCACAGCACCACTGCTGTTACTGAACTCCACGAGTAGGACCTCCCATGACCCAGCCGAACAAGTACGACCCCCCTGTCGAGGATTTCCTCGACCCATATCCACCCTGCTCCCCTCCTTCCCTCATTGCTCTCCAGCTGCCACTCCCGCACATCGTGAAATGATCGAAAGTGTGCCAAGCGGACGTTTATATAGCTATTGGGAAATTACCACAATCACGTCTGCAGAACCTCGATAGCGCAAGCTTTGAGTACCCAGATTTGTTCGCGGCCTGTTTATTTCATTAGCTGTCTTATCACTCACTTGCAGACCGGACGGAAAACAAACTTACACACTTACACACAAACAAACCGACACACCAAAGTTGTGGTTTTCATAATGAAGGGATAGCTCAACTACAGTGCATACCAAAAATATATGGGCACTATAGAATTTTTCTTTCTCTCAAAACTGTAGACTTCTCACTATGCGGCAGCTACATTTAATCTTTCGTATGCGAGATCCTTAGAATTCCCCGTTTCTCACCAATTTATTAGGTTGTTGCATTATGAATGTCGCACCAGATTTAGGTTCACTCCACTCGGCTGTGTTAGAACATCCAGATGTGCTCAAGTAGGGTGTGCGCCATATGGCGCGATCCCATTGGCATTGGAGCGCACAGACCGTAATTACCACGTCCTGCTGTGGCCGGACAACTCGTCCGCGCAACACATTCTGTTCCGTTCATCTTGCCTTGGCATCAGGCCAACGAAGCTACCCACTCTTTTTTCAGATCTTTGGGACTCAGCCAGGTTTTTGAGACCTAGATTATCAGATCGATCAATTACTCAAGTCAAGTAGTTGAGTGATATCGACGAGTTATCCGGCCGCAGCCGGATGGGACAATGGCGGCCTGTGCGCTCTAATGCCAATGGGATCGCGCCATATGACCGTCTAACGCTCAAGCATTCATCCGAAAGAGGAAATCTAGGAGTATAGAAGCGAGTGCTGGTTGGGCCCACATCATTTTGTCTTTTTACACGAGTTTTTCTTTCGACGATGACCGAACACGTGAACATGTGCAATGTTCTACGACATCTTGAGGGATGAATTTAGCTCACACGGTCACGGCAGGTCTTCGTAAACAAAAATTGACCTACATCAAACCGTGCATTGGCTCGGCGAGAAAGAAAAACAACGACTCTATAAACACACTTCACGACGAATCACCAGCAAAAAAGTGCGAGACCAGGCTGAAACATTTCACTTCGCCAAACAGCTCTGGTCACACTCCATCTATGTGCTGCGCATCCGAGTCAACGCGGCACGTTTTGAAGGAGAAACAGTTCAGAGAGTACAAAAAATTCGGAATCTGGGTGTCCATGTTTACCTGCGCACAGTTGCTACGATTCTTCGAGAAGGACGTCGAGTCTCTGCGTGAGGAATGGCGAAGCCTGGCACAATAAGGTAGTATCCATCTCTTCATCTGAGATGCCGAATTGTTGCTGTTCCAACAAATTTTGTGGCACGTCCAAAAGTGACATTTACAGTGCTACAAGCTAATATATGCAGCTTTGATTTTCTTAACCGAATGAAAAGGCCCTGCTCCCTGTTCGATCCAATCGTTTCGAATAGTCCAGCTCAGAATGCTTTTTCAAAAATCTCGTAACATGGGTTGCATTTAACGTATATGTAGAGGGTGGCTACTAAACATTGGCGCATGGTTTGTCGACCATATTTTTATAAAGAGAAGCTATTACTATTAGCTATTGGTTAATATTCAGAAGTTTATTTTATATACAGTAAAGCATAACAGACACCGCTTGCCTTTGTGGACAAATCCGTCAAAATCAACGCCCAGATCTACCAGGAAACAATTTTACGTGATGTGCTCCTTCCATGGACTGTTTCGACCTCCAGCAAACCTCCAGCAACGTCAGTGCCTTCTTCAGCAAGACTAGGCGCCTCCCCATGCCGCAAAATCTACGCTGGTGTTCTGTGACCGCCATTTTCCAGGTTACTGGTCACCAGATGTTTGGCCATCTAACTCACCCGATTTGAACCCAATGATTTTGCGGTGTGGGGCTTCTTGCAAGCAGAAGATGCCTTCTGAGCAACGTCGAAGTTTGGACTCCCTGAAGGCTTCCTTGGAGGAGGCGTGGAAGGAACTCGACGTCAGCTACTTGCGGCCCACGGTGATGTCAGTTGAGAAGAGACTTGAAGCCTGTATCGCTGCCGAAGGAGGCCATTTCGAGCATCTTCTAGTAATGAATTGTTATGTTTACTGTATATAAAATAAACTTCTGAAGATTTAATAGCTTCTCTTTTTGGAAATATGATCAATAAACCATGCGCCAATATTTAGTAGCCACCCTGTATACTCCCACGAAAACCAACTACGACAGAGAGAGAGTAAAAACTTTTGCCAATGCCTTCTCACATAAGAATGTCTGGCTTGGCAACAACAACTCCGCACCCAGCGGACCAGCAACCCGCACCTCGATCGCTTTCCGGGCAAGTCGCTAATCCATTCCAACTACCCGGGCACACGTGCCCCGGTAGGTAACATTAGCGCACTGCCGGAAAGCGAGAGTGCGGTTCATAGTCCCGCCGGGCAAAGTTGTCTCACAAACTCCATCATCTCTGGAAACTCGTACAGATTTCATAAGATCTCATCCGGGATAGTGACAATATGTTACTGTTTCGATTTAATCCCTGTCTATTAGGTTTTACGTTCGCTTTTTTACCTCGCCATTTCGCAACGCGAACTGCGGCGTTAAAACAGCAGTTAACAAACAAAACAAGTCAAAATTCATTGCTAAAGCTTTCAGCCTCGCGGTCATTGCCGATATCGGCTACCGGCTCAACACGTTAGACGTGTGAGTGCTGAAAGCTTCACAAGCTATGGTACGTATACCATGAAAGCTGAGTTGGAATGAAATGGTGCCCCGGTAGCGTAACTGGTAGCGCACTTGCCCGGAAAGCGAGAGGTGCGGGTTCTAGTCCCGCCTGGGGCGAAAGTTTTGTTCACAACCCAGCATTCTTGTGAAACATTCGCAACGCGAACTGCGGCGTTAAAACAGCAGTTAACAAACAAAACAAGTCAAAATTCATTGCTAAAGCTTTCAGCCTCGCGGTCATTGCCGATATCGGCTAACCGGCTCAACACGTTAGACGTGTGAGTGCTGAAAGCTATGGTACGTATACCATGAAAAGCTGAGTTGGAATGAAATGGTGCCCCGGTAGCGTAACTGGTAGCGCACTTGCCCGGAAAGCGAGAGGTGCGGGTTCTAGTCCCGCCTGGGGCGAAAGTTTTGTTCACAACCCAGCATTCTTGTGAAACATTCGCAACGCGAACTGCGGCGTTAAAACAGCAGTTAACAAACAAAACAAGTCAAAATTCATTGCTAAAGCTTTCAGCCTCGCGGTCATTGCCGATATCGGCTAACCGGCTCAACACGTTAGACGTGTGAGTGCTGAAAGCTATGGTACGTATACCATGAAAAGCTGAGTTGGAAATGAAATGGTGCCCCGGTAGCGTAACTGGTAGCGCACTTGCCCGGAAAGCGAGAGGTGCGGGTTCTAGTCCCGCCTGGGGCGAAAGTTTTGTTCACAACCCAGCATTCTTGTGAAACATTCGCAACGCGAACTGCGGCGTTAAAACAGCAGTTAACAAACAAAACAAGTCAAAATTCATCATTGCCTTTCAGAGCCAGGTAAACGATCTCGATTCACCACTCTAACTCCCTCATCTTCAAACGATTCACTAGTCATTCACAAGATTAGCTCAAATAGGTTCTAGCGAGCACTACTAAATAGTGCATGTAAAACATCTGGTATTAATTTCCAAACTAATCGATAAAAAAAATCCGGAAAATCTCTTAGACGCTAACGTGAGCTTCTTCGTGAGCTGTCTCTAAAAACTCTCTATAGCTCAACCCTTTAGTTCTCCTACAGGCTCTCTTGTCTTATTCTTTGCTTTTCTCTTTGCTTTTTCTTTTTCGATACGTCTTCACCCCCTTTTCAAGAAACGAATGATTTTGTTTTTCATTTTGTTGGATATTGGATACTCTCAGAAATGGATTTGTGTTTTTTTTTCTCGTTGTTTGTTTCTTTCCTTCTCCGAAGAATAGATCCAGTCAGTAGTATCTGCTAGGGCTGCTAAGTTTTCAAACGTTTGTAAGCACGGCACTCCGGACATATCCGATTTGCCACAAATAAAATATTTTCAAACTATACTTTCATTATAGAAACGGATTGTTCCTGATGCCCCATTCACGCTCAACGGAACGAACATCACCGAATGCTCCAGCTACGTGTACCTAGGTCGGGAAATCAATATGATGAACGATCTAGCTCCAGAGCTGAGCAGGAGGAAACGAGCGGCTTGGGGAGCGTATAAGAACATCGAGGGAGTAGTGAAGAAGACGAAGAACATCCGGCTCCGTGCCCACCTCTTCGATTCCGCTGTCCTTCCTGCCCTAACCTACGCCTCAGAGACTTGGACTCTGCGCAGGCAGGACGAGCATGCGGTCAGCGTTATCCAACGCGCTGTCGAGAGGACGATGCTAGGAGTAACCCTATACACGCAAGTGCAGAGGGGAATCCGGAGTGCCGAACTACGCCAACGATCGAAGATCAGGGACGCTGCCGTTTTCGCCAAGGAATCGAAGATAAGGTGGGCCGGGCACGTCATGCGATTTTGCGATGACCGTTGGACCAGAGCGGCTAACGTCACTCCGACTGACTCCCCCGGAAGCGTCAAAACGAACACACTGGAGCGCCCAACCAGCGCCGCGATGTGCCAACTCTTCACGAAAGCTCTGAACGAAAGGAATGAAGAACACCGTGTCCCTCGAGCGAGGAGGGTCCACTGGACAACTCTTGCACGCGACAGGGACGAATGGAGACGTTGCTGGCGCCCGCTCGAGCAATTCGATGATCAACGGGACGACAGGTGATACAGGTGACACTTTTCCTATGGACCAAGCGAGTTGAGAATGCCTTGCGGTGCGATGGTGTAGCACTCCACTCCCCGTAGTAATTCTCAAAGGAAGTGATCACGATAATTTCCATGGAGACGATAAGGAGTGCTAGTACTGGAGTGCATAGAGAACCTGCCCACTGTTACAACAGGTGAAGTTTCAGTGGCAGTGGCACTGGAACAGGCAAGCAACAGGAGTAGTTGAAGTGTGTGAGATCACAGAGTGGCTTACTCATTTTGGAGCCCCATACGAGCTCTTATACGAGTCCCTATAATATGTAGTAATCCCCATATACGAGTTTCCAACAAATTTGGTGAGATTCAGCCGTGGTGCCATCTAGACCCAGCGCCAGAAACGGACCCTATTTTTGTAATCAGGATCCTAAATAATTCCCAATGCAAGAAATTTCAGCGAAAAAAATTTCGACACTTTTCACCTCTACTGGGTTGTAATAGTGCAATCGTGCCCTTTTTGGATGAACAGTCTTCAGGCGGAATTGAACAACTTTTTAATATTCGGCTTGCGAACAGGGTCTTTCATGACGGACTTCGGCTTGTGGTGGAGTTGGGAAATGGGTCGTAATTCGAAATTTACCTCGACGCCTCGCTTCACCCTGAGTTTGACCCCCTGGACACGAATATGTTGATTGCCGCAAAAATGCCTGGCGAGTGAGCGATGTGTGAGCGTTCTGGCATTCGTGCCCGAATAGAAGTCTGTAAGTCTGTAACCAGGTGCTCACAAACTCTTCTCCCATGCCACTAGAGGCATGCGTTAACGAAATGACGTCGCTATCGACATGTTGTCAAGAGGGTGTCACCCAAGAGGCCCATCGCGCGGCGAAGACGCAGATGCGGCAAAGAGTCGCAGCGCGTGCTGTGCGATATGAGACGTAGTATGGTACACTCTATTTAACCTGACGCCTAACCGCTACAGTATGCGCTGCGACTCGTCCTTTGCCGCGTCTGCGTCTCTTCCTTCGCCGCGCGATGGGCCTCTTGGGGGACACCCGTTGTCGAGGAAGTAAATCAGTGGATATACAAAGAACCAATCAAGTGACCCTCATCTACAGGACTGGAACGTTACTACCTACTACAACCACGCCGCAGGGTATTCTCACTTCGAAAATTTCCGTAACTTCGACCTGAGAATCGGTCATCGGATATGGAAAGCAGATTCTAGCTCAGACCGCCGTCACACTCGGCGACGGTCAAACGATGGAGCGATCGCGATGTAATACAACACAAAAAAATAATTTATTCCAGTTGTTTGAGAACAATCATTTCATACAAACCACGTATGGGCCGTTCGGGGAAATTACAGTGACAATACACGCAGCCGAAGAGTGGTATTTGACCTCGTCAGTTTCCATGAATACTTCAAGCTGTAATAGTGCTAATTATGAAACGGGGCGTCTGAAACATGTACCTCGTGGTCTAAACATAAACATCTAAACAAATAATAATTTTTTTCCAAAGCCTGTGATCAATGTTCAGCTTTCCGAAAAAGCACAACTAGCAATTTCAAATTTCACACAATCATTTTCTATGATGAGTTTATGTTTTTCTCGATCTCCCCAATTTTTTTGACGGTGCACACGTGCATTTTTGCAAGCGGTATAACACGCATCAATCATACTTCAAAGGCGAGATTCAGGATCAATGCGTCGGACCAATCAGTTA
>MU870970.1:0-24265 GCA_036418205.1 Ostertagia ostertagi
TCCAGTACCGCTCAGTCTAGCCCGCGTCTCTAATCTACGAGTTTTCCTCTCGGTTATTCGTAACAAGATTGACAGAACATTGGATGAAGGGCAGCCTGCAGAGCAACATTTCGGAAAGAGTTCAGCACAGTTAACAATGTCCACATGGTCACGAGACTCATCGAGGTGTTACGAGAGTACCAGATGCTACTATTTCTCGAGTCCAAACTTAAACAACATCCCCAGATCAAATTTGTGGGGTCACAGCGGTCGATAATGGAGTTGTGGATGCCGAGTTGACTAAAATGAAAAAAAAAGCAAAGAAAACCGTCGATGAAGCCCTAACAAAATTCCCTCGAAATAAGGAAGGGGCGGGGCCGGACGAGTTGTACGAACTTGCCTGCTCCACGGCTCAACTAACCCGCGCGCATTTGCGTTCCGGTACGTTGTAATCCACGTAGCGTGGGGGTGTACGAGGTATTTCGCCATAAGTTCTTTTTAACCAACAGATCTTTGTATGATCCTATCCTTGGCCACTCTATCCCACCCACTGAATAGATTCTTCGACACAACTTGATGGGATGGATGGATGGAGGATGTTGCTTCAAAGGAAGCGATTACGATAAAGAGGGAGCACATCGAGGAAGCATATGCACCACACGAAGCAGTTACTTGGCTGCCAAGGAGGCGAGTGTGGTGCTTTCACAGCGACGGCTAGCAGCGGCACAACTGGAGCAACTCGATTGGAGCGTGTTTGGCATGGTGCCATCAAACGCGTTGCGGTGAACTCGTTCATACGTCCACTTTCTGAGCTGTTACCTGTTCATGAGTGAAAACCAACGGCCAAAAAGGGGTCCCGTTTTGCGTTTTCTTGACGGATTTTTCTGCTTTTTTTCGCCACTGGCGTACCATTGAGCACCACCACGTCACATAAACCCTTCTTGAATTTTCCTGTAATCGCTGCCTTTAAGGAATTTGGCTCTGTGGAGGCAAGCGGCTCAGGGCAACCGAAGGAAAACTGCTCATTGCCACTGCATTGAGTTTCCCACATCTTGAACACCACATCAACTTATGAGTAGATGTCATTGTTCTACAAGGAGGTCGCCAGCGATGTGAGGGAGGCACAGTCTGCCAGAATGTTTCAAGGTCCGGTTGACTACGTCAACTAGAATGAGGATCTATGGGCATACCAAAGATCATGTCCCATTTTTGTCATGTCGTGCTTGTAGCACAGCTCAAAGAGCAGGTGTGCGAGGATCCCTACAATCCTTCATTGTACGTATATACCCGTCTGCAGCATGACATATAAAAAGAGTTTCATTAATGAGACGCAGATTGTCGTGATCTTTAAGCTGCGTTAACGCTCAAAGGAACAAATCTCATGGTGGTCCATTGAGCGTAAACAGGGTCAGTGACCTATCTGTATTTGATAAGCCTGTTATAGTAGTGCCCGTTTGAAAGTAAGGAAACTAGCGCGGCGAAGAGCTCGTCAGAAATCCAAAGCGTCAGGGACGTAGACGACCTAAAAAGACCAATCGAGAAACATTTTCAAGACCATCCGCGTATAACGAAGGAGGGTTGAAGGGAAAAGAAACCTTAGGTGGCGAAAATGTAGTTCCCTTCATCCGAACTGTGAAGTGAGCAACATTCAAAGAGTGCGGCACCTTACAAAGTGTTGCTTCTGGCATGCATAACCTTGCCCGGCTTGGCGAAAATAGTCAGACTGCATAAAGTGCTGAAAGAACTTTTCTGGACTACAAGCATATATAAGAGCGGTACGTAATCGATTGTGGGAAAATTCTGCACAAATGAACAATGGGGGTTTGTCAGAAGACGTATTTAGCTGTTTTGTCATGCGCCTGAATTAGTTTAATGAATTGTGACGTTGTTGATGTCATCTGGATATGTTCAAAAATCCACATAAAATGAATAACAATCGTTACAGAATGAGCTGAAGTTCATCACAATCGTGGAACCTTTCAATTTTCTGTGGTGTTCCTTGCTACTGTAAGACTGCTTTAACCACCTGGCTTACGATTAGTTTTCTCTTTGAAACCCTTTTCTGGATCCCGCCTACTTGGCTCTATTGGAGCTCGTTCAGACTTTACATCATACTCAAAATTAGGAAACTGGTAAATCCACTCAAAAAATTTGACGAAAGGGAAAGGACATGGTGTATCGGTAGTGCAGTGGATAAGCACCATTTCGAAGCGAGAAGAAGTCCAATTGGAACATCCGCTCAAGCCATTCAGCCGTATCACGTAATACCGCGACAATTCCGTAGACCCGCCTAATCAGACGACGGGATATGGACTGTTAAAGGAACTGGTCACGGAGATTCCTATGGAGACGATAGGGAAAGTGACATAGTGGATTGGGTAGGGGTCCTACCCAATGGACGACAGGTGACGCTTCAAGGGCAGTGGCCTTATCAACGGCGTGATAAGGCGCCGAAACCCACTTCCGGTTCGGCGTTACACCTTATCAGAGACGTGGAAGGGGATGCAACAGCACCCGTGCTAGATATGATACGGTTAGTCGTTATCGTTCAATTTTCATGCTGGAGTGCGCCTCATTCTACATGGAAAGCAGCCAGTAGCTTCTAATCGACTCATGACTCTCATCTACCATACGGCGTTATGCTCGTCCACCAACTACTCCGCCGCTTGTCGGTTGATACGCGAGTTAGGCGAGGAAGCGATCACGCTGGCGCGTGAACGCGCAGCGTATCGCTTTCTTTAGCGTGGTTTCGCGCCCAGCTTACCATACGTTCGTCGTTGATTCCTTTTAACTCTCTGAAGTGGTGGTATATGTTTGGAAATGTTCAGAGATTAAGAGTAAAATATTTTAGTGGTGAGATGACGTCCTAACAGTGATAGCTGGATTTTACAGGAGAGCAGGTGTAGAGAGAAAGATAGCTTTTTTTTGCATTTGTGCAAATTCACGCCCCAAGACCCTGAAATTGCTTTGCCAAAAATATCTCTCAATTGGAAAACCTATTTGAATTGTTTCAATCCCCATATGGCCAATTAATCTTAGCAGGAGGTATCATGAAGCGCGCGAAAGGCTTAACTATTTTTGAGCTACTGTGATCCTTATTTTTTTTACTTTCTGAATGAATTTCAGCGTTATCAACATAATCAAGAAGCCGGCCATTATAAAAGTGTTTTGAGGTAATTAAATCCCAAGATAGTTAGCTAATGGTGTCACGCAGAAGTCCCGGGAGAACTCCGTTATTTTGAGAGCTGCTGTATCTTCGCTTACTGTATTTCTTTCGCAGAAAACGTTGAACACGCTGAGTGAGAGTAAAGCGAGAAAAAAGCGATTAGAGAGTTGCTCAGACTTCTTGTTTCTGACAGAATCCTCGAATTGCCTGGTTAACCTTCAGATGTACAGACAGCAAGGATTTTACAACCATATGAGAACGTAGTTGACCTCTGCTCTCTGTGCACAATCAGTATATTAATGAACTTTGTGTTGCAAAATGATAGCCTTCTTTTGTCTGCTTCTGATTTCTCTGCTGAATTCCTTCCTTTTATCCTGCTGGTTTCACCTTTTAAAGGAGGAATTCACGATTAGAATGAAGGTCGAAGAAAGGGAAACTGACCTAGTTGAGGGACCCACGGACCTCCTGAGGGTGCGAACTGACGCGCAATTCGCATGGAAAAATTTGACCTCGGCGACCTATCATGCCTCAAAGCTGGCGGGTCCGGCGATCTCCGCCCACCGATCATCTGATCACTCGCCGTAGTTCAATACGTGGCGAGTGATTAGATAGCTGAGAGAGCGTAGTGTTGAAGAGGCACAGCGATGAGAGTCGCATCAATGCTCGAATCAACGGGCAAGGAAGGGGTCCATTTCTCGGGTTCTGGGCCGTTTCTCATGGTTCTTCCTTCTTTCGTGTACCACTCACCATCCCTAGGTTAATTTGAAATGGGTTGCTTTTTCATCGTGAATTCGTCCTTTAATGTATTAAGTGCTCAAAATTTTTGTACTGCCGAAGGCACCTACATAGCGTATTAAATAGCTCACTTCAGAAGTCCTAGTCAGCGTGAAGCTTCTTCTTCAACAAAACCCACTTTCTTTACCAGGCGTGGCTGCTGCTCTAGCGGTTCCATGGCCATAATGCGATGTTTTTCCTGGCTCTTGCGTTTGTAGGAAATCATATCATTCGGAATCTTGGCAAGACTTGTGCCCCGAATGATGTCAGCATAGGTCTCGAGGAGCGATGTGCCTATCTGAATAGTGTTCAGGAGGCGGAAGCCATTCAGCGCTTCATCCATCAGTAGTTCCACTAGGGCTTCCCATGGCTTGGCTTGGGTAGTGCTGCCATGAATACGACAAGAATCGCTTCCTGTCAACGAATCCTATTGGCATGCACAGTGCAGTTAGCTTTAGAGCGAATTCAAGCAGAGCAATTGGGTGGTGTAGTTGCAAGCGGCGGCACTTGACACGCCCGCTGTCGATGTGAGATCCACCGCTCGAGACTCGCTCAAGCAAGCAGTATCCCACTGGAGTCGACTGACTGAAATCAAATTGGTATAGGTAGATCAAACAGTGACCTGTACACCGACCGATCTTCGTCAGCGTTGTATAGTTCAAATCTCATTCGTTGCCATTGCGGTTCAGAACAGAACAGGATGCGTGGCGGAAACCAGGAAGGGATCAGCGGCGAAAGCCTCATGCTTTATCCCTTTCAGTGCGAATCCAATGATTTAAAGCCTCGGTCATTGTTTAGGTGGTGTGGTGTATAACTGCTTTGCAATTCTCAAAGATGCTCCTTCATTTAATGGTAGTCTTCCAAGCTCATGAGCTCATGAGCTTGGAAGACTACCATTAAATGAAGGAGCATCTTTGAGAAATGTTCGAGTTCACTGAGAAAACGCATCATGATGCCCCCCTAACTGGATAGACCCCTTTAGTATAGCGAAAACTCGAAAAATTGTGTCACTTAAATCAAACAGAATGATTCTCGAGAGGGAGTCATTGGAGTGAGTTTGAAGAGAGTGTTTGAGTCGAGAAAGAGATCGAATGGAAGAAAATCAGAGAGATCACCCTCTACAGGAGTTATTGAAAAGTTATTGAAGGCAAAATGGAACGCTATGAACTTAAAAGTAGGAAATGTCGGTTTAAATACGGTTGGGACGCTGAGCTCGAGGGCGGGATCTCTGGAAACACTGCGCCCTTCCATTGGTGGGTCCCTCCCCTTCGACACAAAAGGCACCTACAAGCTTTACAATGTGGTTTCTGGGGCTCCTGCCATGCTTTCAGCCATTTCATTGCTTCCGCGGTCATGTAGAATAAGAGTAAAGAAAAAATGCTATTATTGAGTACATTTTACGAGCTGCTCCACATTTCAAACATGCGGAACTCATGTTACAGTAGTATGGCGCAGACGCCGTACACGGCTGATCGCGGCCAAAAACATGAATAAAAATCGGAAACAATTCAAAAATGTATAGTTTTTACAGCTGATTAGAAAAATAGTACGGTAAGAACTTGTTTTGGTCTCGTAGAAAGAATGGACTTGGGAAGCACTCAAGCCCTTGAGAGCAGTTGCATTCTGGATTGGCCGCTGTGGTTCTTACATATGTTATAGGGGGTGGGATGGGGACACAAGTGGTACGTGATAGGAACTGATAACGACTGATAATAGCTGATAAGAGGGGCTAGAAAGCGAGCATCGCCAATTTCGTTTTGTCGTTCATATTGGTACTAGAGCGTCTATACTTACAAGTGTTATGTGGGGTGGTCCCGGGACATTGGTGGTACATGAATGGAAGCGATAGCAACTGATAAGGGCTGATAAGGGGCGTCAGAACGCAAAAGTCGTCGATTCCGTTACCCAGCTCGCGTTGACACCAGAGCATCCATACTTACAAGTGTTATGTGGGGTGGGACGGGGACATTGTTGGTGGGTGATTGAAAGTAAGAACTGATAAAGGCTGATAAGGCGCGTCAGAACTGCACCAAGTCTCGTTCGGCGTTAGGCTTGCGCTGGCACTAGAGCGTCCCTACTTACAAATTCTATTTGTAGTGGTACGTGCACATTGTATCATTGTATGACCAGCTTACTTAATAGCAGTCGATTGCATAAACTCAATCAAGTCTTCAGCAAATGATAACTTTCATTTCTATCAAGAAAGCCAAACTCATTAAACCGCTAATCCTTTCGGGGTTCTAAATAATGGTGAATGTAAATAAATGATAAGCCTTAGCTCTCACTTATGTAAATAGGCATATTTCATTTTCATTTTGAGACTGACAGCAATCCTATTCACCGCTAAATTATCTGAATTCAAGAAGAATGCTGGATGTTTACAGTTGTGAGATAAATATGCCAGTTCAGCTCCAGACGTTATCACGCGTATTCTCGATGGACTTCAGCGAAACTGGGAAAGGTCTAACACATTCAATAGTGAGGTGGTTAATGGAGTACCTCATGCTGATATTCCATGGGTCCTCCAGTTTCGCTAAAGCCTGCCGTGTGATGCGCGCGATAGCGGGCGGAGCAAAACTGGTAAATACATAAGACGACAGCAGAGAAACCGTTCTGTGTAAAGCAATCTTTGATAAGGAATGCGATCTTTGAAGCTGACAATATGAGGCACTTTCCAATGGACAAAGTATTTTATTAAGTTCCATTTACCATTGATTCCATGACAAAAATTGAGTAAACCAACCAATAGTGCGGCGGTTTGCTCTGGTTTTGCGAAAAGCTTCGTGAGCCAGAGGATCAGGAACTTGGTAAGGATAGAGCTGCGTTATGGATAAGCCAATTTCTCATTCTTTAAACTAACTCTAGTTTATACCAGAAACGTTAATACAAAATAATTTTGCCGCTATTTTGGATGTGTATACTCAGCTTCAGAAAACTAGAAGGGCGTCGAGTGCAGACCACACACCACAAGTGACGACGGCCTCCACAAAATGTAATGTTTTCTGCCAATGAAATGATTAGCCTGTTGCAGTTGTATTCTATCAGTTGTCACTAATTACAACTCCATTTACCAACTATCAGCTATCACTATGAATCACTAGTTACAAGATTTACTTGGAGGCCGTCGTCACTTGTGGTGTGTGTTCTGCACTCGACGCTTTTTCTCTGAAGCAAAGAGCAGTTCCTCCGTTCCTTGCGTTATGGCTTGTGGATGTATGCCTGTATCGCTTGCGTATGTACCCTCCCTTTCAAAAACGAGAAGAGCGTCGGGTGCAGACCATACACCACAAGTGACGACGGCCTCCAAGTAAATCTGGTTAGTAGTGGTTCATAGTGATAGCTGATTTTTGGTAAATGATAGTTGTAATTAGTGACAACTGATAGAATACAACTGCAACAGGCTAATCATTTCATTGGCAGAAAACATTTACATTTTGTGGAGGCCGTCGTCACTTGTGGTGTATGGTCTGCACCCGACGCTCTTCTCGTTTTTGAAAGGAGGTATTCCTATATCACTTCTTGACCCCAATACGTACGTTTAAAGACGTTGAAGAAACGTGAATAATCGAAATGTCTTGCGATAACCAGAAAGGGTTTGTGATAGGCGTTTTTGTTGAAAGCAAGATCCTGTGAAAATATGTTTTGGTTTTGATGTGTTGATACGATATTATCAACTTTACATAATTCCTGATGTTTTTTTTGTGTTACCGTAACCTTTATGTACTACTTCATCTTCGACGGATACTGTAGGCATGATCATAGAGAAACTGCAGGGCTCTCCAAGAGTGTTGTGAATATGTTTTGAAGTATGGAATGCTAGACGGCAATTGATACGCCGTGGGGTGACGTTGCCGCGGCTCGCTATGCTTACTCGCGAAAAGGCTGTATGGCAGCAGTTGGCCATGAAACTCAGTGTTCTCAATGTACGCAAACATGTTTGGAGTGTTGTAATCCCCAGATGGCTAATTACTGAGTGGCTTCACATGGCATCGGGTTGCAATAATGAATGAGCATGCCAAAAATAATTTTGGTCTTACGAAAATTATGCAAAAATTGGTTTGAAATAATATGTATTCAGAGTTTAAAAACTTGTCTTGCGAAATTTAATACGAAGATATGTTGTGACAATTTTTTATCGGTTCGATTCTTTGACTCTATCTTAAATGGTCAGTGCGTACACTTTTTTCAATACTTTGTGACCCCCTCCTGTAGGGGGGTCTTGATGGGCAATAGAAATCGCAAACTTTCTTATCTCCACTATCTTACTACCCAGTGCGCAAAATACATCTCGACAAGTACCTCAAAACCTCACTCTAAATCGCCTCATTCAACCTCTGAATGCAACCTCCTTCCCCAAAAGCAACAAAAAAATGCGACCACCCTCGTTCGAATAATGCGAACGCACGGCTTACCCTGCTCATAAGCCAGCTCGTCGTTCAAATGCACGGGTCGTCGCAATCGAAGTGGTGTGTTATCTCAGTCAAAATGAAGCATTAGGTGCGAAGAGGCCGTTAGTGGAAATGATAAGAAGGAAACCTTTTAGAAAAGATGGTGTAAACAAACAAGAACGAAATGCAGGAGGTCTCCTTTGTTGGAACGACGGAGACTGGGAGAGCGCGCGTTGGAAACGAGCGAGCAAGTCGTACAGAGAAGAAGAGAGAGAGGTCCCTGGCACAGGGTGTAGCACAGGGCGAACACGCAGTCTGCTGGCAGCAAGTTAGTGGTCGCAGTCAGGATGCCCTTTGGGGCCTTGGATGCCTTCCGAGCTGCGAAAGTGTCGCGGCTCTGTACTTGTGGATTCTGGACTTACACAAGGGGAGTTGGGAGTTGGGTTGCGATGTGAGGTCCTCAGTATTTAATTTACGAGTCCGGTGTCAAGAGTTATGAAGATATTTCGGGTACCGCATTCTGGTATCGTTCTCAAGACTGAGATATTTGGACTTTTGATTTAGCATATTTTTTTTCTTTTCTTCATATTCCACTCTGACATCTGTGCTTACAGTTTATACAAACAGCTAAGTGGATTGAATTGTACCATAAAATGGATGAGTCCGCATGGATCGACTGACTTAGGGTCTCTGTTCGGTAGTTACTCTGGCTGCAGCCCTAACAACTTTACTCGGAGATGATATTCAGTTTTTTTCCTCAAAAATATCATTTTCATCTCCCAGGTGGAACAGACATTTAGGCTAAATTTTGCCGTGTGCCAGTTTCCAAGCGGGGCAGGTCCCAAAATTCTCGCGTGCTCCGCTTGATGAGGCCAGTCATTCGTGTCTAGCGATAGGGGCATTGCGTCCAGAGATGCAAAATTTTGGGGACCCATCCCCAGTCGAGCACTGCTGCACTCTGCCGGCGAACCAATCCAACTGCAAGTGGTGCAACGGACGTAAATCACTTGGAGTGGTGATGAGCAGCGCTTCTTGACGCTGGGATGGCGTCGTCATCAGGGAAGCCACCTGCGCATATGAATCTCGTGGATGGTTTTTGGAGGCGTTGTTGAGGCATCAAGCGTGTGAATAACATCACCTCTCAACCTGCGCAACGCTATTTTTTGAAGATTATTGATGATTGCTCCATACTGTTCTCTCAGAAATCTTAAGTCTTTCATTCTCAGTCATTTCTGTAGGTGCCATTTACTGAAGCAAACGGATATTATTTTTAATTAAGGTATAACATTGCATAATTTTCATAACAATAAAATCAAGGTATAGCTTATATCCCACTTGGAATAAGTGAGTAGCGTTCTTTGACGTTCTTGTGAGCGGCGACTAATTTGTGTCCTCCATCTGAAACAATAAAATAGAACTACCTACAGTAGCAGTCACAGTGGTCGGCGGAACGATTTTGGTGCATTTTTTTGCTCACTTGAGCAACGCCCTCCAAATATTGATAACTAAGGTTTCTAATGTTTTCCATTCCCAAGCCTTGCAGACTAAGGATGTTTGAAAGAAAATTTTTTCGAGGCCACCATTGATTTTTTTCTGGCAAAAAAAGAGAAACGTTTCGAGAACCACTTGACGTGCTGTAAGATATTGGCATCGTGGAACTGATGTACTCAGTGATAGGGTTTTTCAGGAATGATTGATGAAATTGTTTTCCACGTCATTTTTCTCACAATAGCCATCCGATCGGAGCGGGGGACGTTGTTGCAAAACTCGCCACGCGACGACGAACGACCGATAGGCCACGAGGGTGTCGGAAAATATTCGACACGAGTGGCAGCGAAGACGAGTCGTCACGCCGTTCAGCTAATTTCTGGAGTAGTGCATGAGTTCTGTCGCCCTGCGAGGGGCAGAGTGAATTTGGGCGAGTTGTCGTGCCTACTAAGGGTCGATTATGTATTGCTCTAGAAGATCCATCCTTTTCGGCAGCTTCTGTAACGCGACCATTCAAAACTTTCCCCCTTTAGTGCATGCCCACTAGCCATTAGTCGTTACTTCATTTTCTTCGTGACCGTCTACATTTTTCCGCAGGTTGAGGAGGTTCTTGGGACCGAATTATAAATTTGAAGCGACACTCTGCGCACAGTGGAAGGCACATGACCATCACCAGTTTACTAGACGCTTCCGCTTTCCACAAGATTATTCTAAACATGTTTTCCGCGATCTCCGAGACTTTCTGAAAACGAGTTATAAGGTTTGGTGGCCAATGCCGCACCCCTGCGCTGACCACGCTACGGTTAACGTGTAGCCCCCTCCTTCTCTGACCTCGTACAGACCTTTTTCATATTTCATGAAACTTCTCGGAACATCTACGTGCGACTTTGTAGGAAACGCTGTGTATTCCAGGGCTGTATCAATTCAGAAAGCGGGCAGACCAAGGTGTAGTATTGTTTTCTGTTCCACAATCTTCTGTCAGTATGATGTCGTTGCTGGTTTGAGTCTGTTCGGCAACACTGATTTTTTTGAGCCAATTTATCTTGTTACCGTAATTTTTTGCTCACCCTTCATATTATAAAAAGACAAACCTATGACTTCAACACTGACAGCCTCATCGGCGATGTCTGGCGCTTTTGTTGGATTCTTCTTCTTGTTAAGAAGGTCCTGAAGCAACTTGTGTTTAAGCTTTGAAGCAACAAACCCAGACCGAATTGCTGGTGAAAAGCGGTCGATAATCAAATTGTGGATGCCGACTTGACTGAAAATAAAAAGTGAGGCAGAGAAAACCGCCGAGCCCTTAAACAAGGGCTCCCTCTCTTCCCCCTGATATAGGGAGATGGTGTGGCCGGACGAGTTGCAAGCTTGATCCTGCCGGTATAGGTTTGCTGGTCTGTGCCAGCTACAAATGCGGCGGCAGACGCACAGCACCAATACAAACAAAGAAAATACGATACGATTTCAATCAGGGCAGTCATAACCGATCAAAAGCAGGCAGCTTCTTTCCAACGTAGCCCCAGTTTATACGCAATCGCACATGGCTGCCGGCGCTAACCATGCCGGTCTCCGTGGCTGGTAATGGGCTTAGGCGACAAAACGAGGTCTGACCAAATAGCAAGCTATCAACTCTCAGTTGCGGCTTTTTAAGGAACATATCCTAAGACAGAGAAGAAAGGTAAAATTCGGGCTTCAGACCACTTGAGAAGCCCTTCATGTTAGAAGTGGCTGGGGTATGCAAGTGTAGAGGTGGTGTACCTGCCACATCGAAGACGAGTCACTAGACGATAGGCGCCCTGATTTTCTAACAGGCTCACCAAGATTGCCAGTGGCCTGGCACCGTTGGATATCTTGTCTACGTTGCAGTGTTGATTCTGAAAGCAACAGTGAGAACAGCTGGTAGATCCACCTACCACGGCGTTTTCTCTGCCGTTATCATTCCTCTATACTTTTATTCTATAAAAAGATACATTGCCGTTGTTTCGGGGTGGGCGCCGTTGAAGGAGGCGCAGCTGTGTTCCTACGATTTCATACAGATGCTATCATTAATAAAACGACAAAGAAATTTTGGGCTATGCAAATTCATTTCAGATGAGCCATGCACACGAATTTCGTCCTCCATTCAATCGTATCCGCCGGAATTGAATGCACTAGCAATCATGGTGGCTTTGGAAGGCGTACAATTGGGTAGTTAGGTTAGCTCTTATTCAAGACAATTCGAAACTGGTAAGTGACTACGTGCTGCTACTTGATTGCTGTCATCTGTTAGGACAAACAAGCGGAAAGAAGCCCTATGTTGCCATAATCAATGCCAAAATACTCACCACAAAATGGAACTCCGTCTTTATATGCGGTAAACCGTTTATTCATAGAGTAGCGGCAGCAAAGTTTGTATGTGTAGATTAATTGATTGGAAGATGTTCAACAGATATGAGGTGATCATTCGTGGTACTGATCTCGTATGAGCCACAGCTCCACCTATTGCTGCATAGGCGAACTTGACCCGCTAAATGAGAAAGCATCACCGGTTATATCATTTTTTGTTATTTTTTTTCATCAAGTTTTCCCAGGTGAGGTTTGTACTGTGCAAATCAGCTCATTCAAACAACAGCAATTCCATCGATCCGAGCCAAATATTAAATTAAATTATTATTATTTTAATTTATTAAGTTATTATTAAATATAAAGTTAATTGAGATGATGGTCGCTTGAGTAACATTTCATATAGTAAGAGATTTAGCCAGAACGTTTTAACAATCGTTTTGGGATGTCGCCACGCATCTAACCTCCATTCAGAATCGAGTGGGGATCGAAGTATTTAGCTTATATTAAATGGCTGAGGGGACGGGTGATGTAAAATTGTTTGTTTTATCTCCACCAAAGTCTGGTAGGAATTAATGTGAGGATTTGATCGCGACTAATGTATGCTATAGGGTTGTGATCCCCGGGACGGCTCTGGACAGGGTCAACCGTCCGTTCGAACTGTTCGAACGAAGGGGTCGCATTTTGGTCGGAAGGGGGTCGCAATTTCGAGGACTGCCAGCCACAGGCGCGTGCGTGGCGTATCCGAGGGCAAGAATTGTTTGTGCAGACCGCATTAGATTCGATTAATTATGCACAGAGAGACAGTTTTGGGCAAATTACGGTGTTTTCCTTGAGGAATAGAGAACAGTTGAATGCATCTCCATGAAAGGTTTGACTTCTTGTGGCTGAAATTGAACTTCTTCGGGAACCTACTTTTCTGAGGACGGTTCTTCCAGACAAATGGTAAACACATAAGAAAGAAGAAACCTCGTAGTCTTCAAAAATGTCTTCGCCTCTTTCCAACATGCTCTTTGAAGGAAGTTATTATTGCTGAAAGCTCGAAAACTCGCATGTGCTGCTCAAAAACCTATGGGATCCAAATGTTCGAACGTGGGATTTTCTCGAAAAATGAACTTTGAAAAACGGTTTAGGGCTTGTTAGAAAGAGCAAATCCTGTACTTTCACCCCATGAAAAGTGTGCATCACAGAAATGAAAATGAAGTGAGTTATGCCCGCTTAAAGCCCAAAAACTCGCGATTTCAAAAAAAGTGTTCGGCAAAACCCCCCAAAATGTTCGAACGTGTGATTTTCTCGAAAAATGAACTTTGAAAAACGGTTCAGGGCTTGTTAGAAAGAGCAAATCCTGCACTTTCACCCCATGGAAAAGTGCATCACAGAAATGAAAATGAAGTGAGTTATGGTCGCTGAAAGCCCAAAAACTCGCTTTTGCACGAAAAATGTTCGAACGGGACAATTTTTTGAAAAAGGGGACAATCACTAACTTTTTATACTGTTTTGTTAGAGAAATATTTGAAGTTTCCGAAACTTTTTACAGATTTCCAAAATGTCGCATACGAAAGATTTTATGGGCCTTCAAAGTTGAAGGTGCGCCTTCTTAGAATTTTGGGTTTTCCGCTTCTAACAGAAGTACTTGGGCAGGGTCAACCGTCACGTTCGAACATTTTCGGGATTTTTGCGACCCCCCCCTCTGAAGGGGTCCAGTTGCGACCCCCACCAATACACAATTGCGACCCCCCAATACAACACCAGCCATCCCCCCACCGCGACCTTCCCTCTTCTATAGTATTTGATTCTGAGACCAGTTGACACAGCCCAAAACCTACCTAAAACTCCGAAACTCCGCCTACTTCTTCCCCAAAAATAGCCGTCGAGCGGGGGGTATATACAACCACTGAAACGGCAACTTTTTTGCTTTTTTTCACACACACCTCTGCCCTGCCTGATGACCAAAGCGCGCGCAATGCGACCCCCTTTCCCTCCCAGAGCCCAAATGCGACCCCCCCGTTCGAACTGTTCGAACGGACGGTTGACCCTGCTTTCGGGAGAGTTAGGCAATCCTTGTAGTTTTCTGGAAGCGCACCTCAGGCACAATCAAAATCTACCTCAACAAGTCAAAAAATACGTCCCAAGAAAGTTATTCCCCTCTAAAATTTTTTCTTCGCCGCGTCCCGTTCTTCCAGCGCCCGGGTGATACCTGCCGCGCTCCAAGGCCGACGCGACGACGCGCAGACGCTTTCTGGCGCAACGGATTCATGTCTAGCACTCTTATTAACAAAAACAGGGGGTCGCAAAAATCCCGAAAATGTTCGAACGTGAGACGGTTGAGGCTTGATCGGCCCGAGTGATGCACGTCCTAGGGTTTGATCCCCGGACCGCGCTCGGTATGCAGCTTCACATGCCATGCCACTATTTCTCTCCTCCCCTCATGCATGAGACACTTCCGTAGGGAGGTACATTTCTTGATGATGGAACAGGAGCAATGGGGCAGAAATAAAGAATTAGTGAGGGTTCGTTGATTCGCTGGTGAAGAAAAAAAAAGGAAAGGAGAGCAATGAAACAAGGATCTTCACTCCCTGAGAAGTGGAGAAAGACGGTAAGAGGAACTCGAGACGCCTAAGCAAGAGAACCGACACGGTGACGAGAGCGAGTGAGGGATTACTGGGTAGCAGACACCAACGCCTTCGAGATGGTGAACGCGCTTGGGTGCGTGCGTGGGCACGAATGAAGGCTAAAAGTAATAAAAAAGGGAAGCGTAATAGAGAATAGCAGCGGATTCTTTTCCAGTTTTGACGCGTTCCTTTACCTATTCCTTTAATTTGCAAATACTAACAAATCTACCTGCTTTGGTCCGCTTGGTCCGCTTTTAGCCACAGCTGGAAGTAAGCCACTGAGAATGTCGTGATGTGAAGTTTTGTATCGACCAAAATCATTCAGATAATACGAGTCGTTTATGCTTACTCCTGATCCAAACCTGAACAGCAGGATAACGGCATTTTTGTTTAAAGTTCCATGACTTGAATATTTCAAATATTCAAAGGTTATTCAAATAACTCATGAAATATTACGACAATCTGGGTGGAGGAAATTTCAGGGATATTGTCTCGTAACTCTCATTTGGAGATACTCTTTCACATCTTACCTTCAGTGAGATTGAACGTGCAACTCATGGTCAGTAGCTTTCATCTAGAGGTTGCACGTACTCACCACCATATACTTCCTTCTCCCCCCTCTTCAGTGTTTTTGATTCCGATTGTTTTTCAATTTATTTTTTAGTATTGATCCAATAGCCGTGAAAATTAACGAGTAAGACTCACTTCGATCCTAATGCGCTGATGTAGGAAATAGCCTTGTTGTTTTTACGGTCAACTATGGTGAACATATTAGCTCCCCAACCCTGAAAAAAACGCGACTGATTTTATTTGGTTATTTTTTTTATTTTGTTTAGAGCTTATAATCGTAGCTAACGCCAACAACGTCAGGGAAAAATTTAGCTATTGTCTGCTCTTCTCAACTGGCACTATGCCTTTCATGCTTTTGGAAGTGATGCATTTCAAAAGGCATGGCACAAATAGAATCTTATTGTTTTACTTTTTTCCTTCACTTTGAGTGAATGGGCAAGGGAACGCAATGTTCCACGTCGAATACTAGAGAACAAAATCAGGGCACTATTTACTCCTTTACTGCCCCACTCCTCAAGAACTGAGCCGGATTTTGATCGAAATTCGTCCATGACTGTGGATTTGGCTAGAAACTTGTTTCCAGGGGTAATTTGACCCGTAGAACACGAATATCACACCGGTTTAGCGCGAAAACGCTTGGCGCCCGCGCCACAGGCGCCGGCGCTATCACAACAGTTTTGCGCGGGCGCCCGTAGCGCAGGCTACAGGCTCACTCGCAACGAACTAATGTGATATTCATGTTCTACGGGTCAAAGTACCTCTGAAGACAAGTTTCCAGCGAATTTGGTGATCCGAGATGTTCTGCGAGCGTTATATTCGTGTTCTAACGCGGGTCCAATTACCCTTGAAGCCAAGCTTTCAGCCGAATCCACAGTCATGGACAATGTCGATACAAACGTGGTGTTATCTATGAGGAGAGGCTTGCTGTAATGGCTAGTATACACTGCGTTTCATAATTATAGGTCCACCCTAAATTTTTGCTACCCCAAAGTTGCTGTGCATTTTTTGGAAATGCTGCTATCACCGTTAGATTCCTCATCACGGAAAACCTTCATAGTGTTTTTCTGACAAATTCCCCCTCAAGTAACCCAATTAACTTTTTTAGAACGAATTTTCACCGTTTCATGAATATCGGGCCACTCATAAAAAGTTTCCATTTCTCACGATCCGTGAAGGGAATCAGGGAAGCGGGGAAATATGTGGGCTCAGTCGACATCGAGTTTACCATACCTCGTGTTATTCGCCTCTCTTCCCAGTAACAAGCTCAAGCTAGAGCACTTACTGAAGTGGGATAGCTGAGGAGCAGAATTTCCTCCCATGTCGGCCGGCTCATACTGCATAAGCGACTATGTGCAAAATCCTGGTCAGTGCGGAGAGAAGAGTCGCTTAGGTAAATAAAGACTGCGTTTCCTTCAAAATTTAGGAGGAATTGGGTGTCTTCTCTCGAATTATACAAGGAGTCCGAACAAAGTCCGTACTGAAATGCGGCCTTCCGTGAGCAAAACCACCGTGTGGTGAGTAAGCCAGCAGAGCAATAACATCTTCAACGGATTGATGAAGAGCGTTCCAAGATTATTTGAGCGCTACAAGATCGCAAGTCTCCATTCGCGATCTTGGACTCTACCTCCTTGTTTCGTTCTACAGGTGGTCTGAGATCGACGTGGAAAAGTTTATTCTAGGTGGATATGGCAGAAAAAGAGGGTACAGGATGATCGCGTGAAAATCGCAGATGGTTTCAATGTAACGTAATTTCGGCGGTGAATCCCTTATGGTTTGAGGCACCTTTGAACGACTGAGTAGCTAGAGCTCGCTTTTGTTTCCGTTCACAAAGATTCCACAGGGTATCGTGAAGTTCTTTCGAAGCGAGTCTTACCATTTTTTCAACAAGGATCCCCTCTATCCTTGATTTTCACACACGATAACGCGGCTGTCCATGCCGGTCCCTCCGCGCCAGATGGAATTGCAGGAAAAAATGTGGCAGTTATCTGGTGGCCACCATGTTATCTGAATTATATTCCATTAGGTCATCTCATTCAAACATGTCCACGGTTTTATTCGAATAAATGAACAGCAGGAAAGGTAAAAAGCTAATACTTTGTGTGTTAAGTCAAGCAGGTCTTGTTGTTGTTAACGACCCGCTTGCCAACGAGTAGTGCCTTCACTTCGCTAAAACAGCTGAGGTTGCACGGCTGCAGTTGGGGAAATACGGCTGATAAGAAGAGGTCACAATATCCGTTTGGTCGAAGTACCCGTGAGCAATATGAGCTATGTGGGGTCTGGCATCGGCATAGGTGATGATATCGTTATTGTAGTTTTGTACTGCTATTCCTTTGTCAATTTGATCGCTAAGAAACAAGCCATACACTTGAGCACCGATGGAGGTTTTTTCCCGACAGAGCCATTTAAGAGGCACATCTCAGAAATCCATCGCCATAATAATCATCCACGTGAACCCACGTGACTTTTCGTGATCCAATTCGGGTAGTTCCTCATTCGCGTTAATCCAAAGTTGACACTTCTGACTTGGCCTCAGCGTACAATTCCACTCAAATTTCGTTTATGAGCAGGGTCCAGTTTGATACTCTTAAATGACGTTATTGGCAGAGAAAATCAATGCTACAGACACCAATTCGATTCTAGGACTCTTGCATCTGGGAGTAAATGAGATATCCAAAAACATGTTCCGTGGACCATCCCTAATTTTTGGGCACAATTCGCGTAACAGCTGCAGCTAGACTGCAAGTCTCGTGGGCAAACATCGCAAAGGTTCAGCGTCTGTGATGCGCCATTTGAAACCTCATTTCATCCACCGCTCTTCTTCGGCAAGGCGGGCAATGTGAGCGCGTCCTCAACCACAACTCCCATCCGTTCTTCCTTCTTTGAGCTCTCACACCATATCTTCAACGTAGCACTTCGAGAACACTGTATCACGCGTAAGCTGAGCCAGCACACAGAGAATTCGAGTTGCGAATTTTACGTATATCACCAATCATTTGAAAATTCCGCCTCGATTTTGGTCACAATGAGTTTTCTTATTTTTTAAGTGTACCCTTCTGCGGCACTACAAACTTAATTGGGGTATACCGTAGCTAGGTGTGCTAGCTTCAAAACAAAAGCAAGCAGAATGCTCTAGCTCTTTTACTCTTCCCACCATTCTCTAGATGTCTGGACATGTTTGAATGAGATGACCTAATAGATTCCAATAGAGAATCATTGGGCCTTAATTGTTATAAAGTTCCACAGCAAAGTAAAGCAAAATGGAACAGCCGAAAAGCTGAAAAGGTCGATCATCGGCGCCCAGACGAATTTCGATCCTACTGTAATAGCTAATTTGGCTACCAGCATTTCAAAACGTATTATTGTGTTCCTTATGATTATTGGGGGGTCATCCCATTATTGAAAATTCGTGACGTTTTTTCGTTATAGTAAAATCTCTCGACAAGTGATGTGTAGTCATATTTGCGAAACGGTGAAAATACGTTCTAAGGAAGATATTTTAATAATTCTGAATCGAGATTTCTCCAGAAATCAAGTATCAAGGTTTTTCGTTATGGGGAAACTATTGGTAATAGCGGCATTTTCCAAAAATGCACAGCAACTTTGGAATAGCAAAAAATTAGGGTGGACCTATAATTATGAAACGCAGTGTATAGCATAATACTGCCAGAATATTGAAATCTTTTGGGAAGATAAGCTCAGTTTGGGGGCGGGGGAGGGAGCACTCATTGTGGACACGAGCTACCTAAGAATATGAGAGCGCGCATGATATACTAACGACTCATTGAAGTATACCCTTATAAGATCAGTTTAGTTCGTGGAAGTAATCCGGAATGCTTCACAATTGGGCCTGCATGCTTTCGCAATTAGGCCTGCAGTGGCTCAAGGAAACGGGAACTGAAGGTCTTTGCCTCGCCTACGGGTGAAGGAGTGCCAGTGTGAACAACTTGGCGTAGAAATTGGATAGGATGTGGGCAAGATGTGTGGAATGTAGGACATCTACCGGTCTTTATCAAAAGTGCATGTCGAATGAGTCGTTGACATATTATCTTATCCTTAGTGTTAGAGAGCCAAAGACCAAACCGGAAAACCACCTATATACAGTGCGTACCAAAAGTATGTGGACACCCTAGAATCGACTCTCAGGAGTCAGTTAAATGGGTTTTATGTTTACGAAACCTTTACTTTCAATCTGTGGCGATAACCTTACTATGACATTCTCGGCAAAAGATTTCGTTCTAACTTAGCGAACTATTTTTCATGGAAAGTTTTTTCTTTGTATCAAAATTATGTGGACACCCTGAGGCAGACGAAGTTTTTGCATCGATTTCCTAACCTATTTTTACTTCTCCTTTCGTTACTTTTCTGGCATCATTCCTCTTCGCGGCAAGCGTTTCTCTGAGAAAGACCAAGCACAGAAATGGGATCCTCATGCTTCTGAACCTTCCTATTGCGAAAGAGCACGTCAACCAGTCATGCGTCCTGTGTTTGGCGAAGAGAATCGAATCTGATGCTAAGCTCTCGACCTTGACTGAGGGTTGTTCTCAATCGCTATTTGTTCAAAACAGAAAGAATAGCCTTAATTTTCTCAAATTTTTCTTTTCGTACTACTCAACTTTACGCATAAATGATCTTCCCGATCTTAAAAAAGACCAATCGGTGTCTCATTCAATCAATTGAGCACACGACACGAAAGAAGATGAAGAAGGCTTTGTATATGAATGCGGGTTCAGGTTGGCAAGGTTGGAATTCCCACTCAAAAAAGGATCACAACATGATACTTTGAACCCACACAGACAGTGCTTTCGTGGAAATGGTAAAATTAGTATAAAAGACTTTCTGTGGAAATTTCTCTCATAGACCAACTCGACTGGCAGAAAGAAGCTTATTCCTTACTATTCGGGTGGGTCTTGAGGTTTTTGGAGAGACTTTGGTCGGACCCGCAGATGTGCTCGAAGAGACAATTCGGAAGATGTTCATCAAAGGTCTGGGGTGGTTCCAAAAGGAGGGGACATTGAAGTTTGGCTTGCCAACATGTCAGGTAGACGACTAGGATTATAATGAGGTGCTTGAGTCCCGGCTACAACCTTTTTCGAAAAGTCATCGTCGCAAATCACTTGTTTTGCAGGGGAGGTCCCTGACACCATTCCATTTGGAAAAATGCTAAACGCAACGGCTTTGATTGGCAAGTCGGCTAGCGTATTCCTCAGACCCTTCATACTTTTGAAAAATGTGGAGGTATCTGTATTCACGTTCTCTACGTATTTGGAACAAAGAGTTAATATAACAAAAGTGACCTAACACGTCGGTGAATTTGCTAGTTGGGAACAGATCTGCAAGACATGTATCCAGACCCCATTCATAGCATGCCAAACAGAATGGCTCAACTTACTAGAAACTTTGGTAGGCCTACCGATTTCAGATTCTGAAGATATTGCCGTTTTTCAAAAAGTGTCCACATAATTTTGATACAAAGAAAAAACTTTCCATGAAAAATAGTTCGCTAAGTTAGAACGAAATCTTTTGCCGAAAATATCATTGTAGGTTATCGACCACTAGGAGTTGAATGGTGGAGGTTTCATGACATAAAAGCCTTTAGCTGACCCCTGAGAATCGATTCCAGGGTGTCCACATACTTTTGGTACGCCACTGTGTATGTATATTGCTTCAGTAACCGAGGCATTCTCTATAACTCAAATGAGATGCCTCATCGGTAATGTATAATTTTTCGTCCAACTACTATTCCATCTTTGATGACCTGCCTTTGATGTTTCGGATGGTCGTACTGGAGATGCCAGACACCGGTAACATGGACGGGCTTAATAGGAATAAAGAATTGGATAAGAGGATATTCAGACATTCTAAAGATTCCACAAGCTTATTTATCTTACCCTGATTTGACATGCGTCTAACGCGACGAATTACAAAATATAATCAATGTGTATGGCTTTTTCTAAGGTTATCTGAAGTCCTTAAAATATCAGTAGCATCCAAACAACGCCGCTGACCGGCCTTGTGCTTGGAGAGGATGTATAAATGACCAGTAGATCTATGGAACTGGTTCTGTAGCTGTTTCTAAAATACTCTCCTAAGATCGGTCGCGAGGAGTGAGTATCAAGACGGTCAAACGCGCTCGTATTTTCCTCCTACAGCAAATAACTATGAAATAGTTGATTACCTAATTTCTATTACTATTCACTAACTCTAGTTTCACTGCAGAGTAGCGAGCAGTACATGGGTAATGCACAGATCTATTCAGATTTTGGGATGTTCAAGCCAGTACTCTCGAGCGACTAGTTAAGCTAAGTTAAGGATATAGACTATCAATGTTGCAGCTTGCGCAATTCAAGGGGATTATATTTTTTGAAGAATCGACCAACTTTTTTTTCTCTCCACCGAAAAGTTGCTGTATTCTGCTTAAAATTTCGAGGCGGCGCATTGCTTCGTTCAGCATCAACTTTTTATCCTTGTAGTCACCTGAAGGAATACATTGTCAAGAAAGTGAGATATTAGTCTGTTGCAGTGAAACATGTGAAAGTTGAGGAAGGATGGAATATTACTTTCTCCAAAAAAACCTTTCGCAGATAGATCTTCCAAGAGCTTCGGAGGTGGGCAGATCGTCATTGAGCGTTTGTGAACTCATAGCAGTTCTCATCGTCTTTTCCAAAAACCGGAACGCCTTGGTGTAATTAGGATGAACTCCTGAATTGGCTTCCACATTTCTTATTTTCAGTTGACCTATGGAAGAAAGTTCAGTTGCTCAATGCAACAGTGAAAAAGATGGCGTATGACCTATTTATCATTACGACTAGGATGTGGTATCATTCCGTAATGGTGCCAGAGTGGAATCACCGCATGACCCACGCTGTGAATGTGTATGGAGTCTGTGTCTTTCAACTCCCAGCTAATGCCCTCAACCTGTCTCGCTCCCCGATTCCAAATATCCTGTTCGTTAGGCTGACTCACATGCCAAAAGAGGAGCAACCTATCTCACTGCGTTTCAGAAATTTTTTTTAAACTTTTCTTATCGCTATCGATCCTCTTCGAAAGCACACTCGAGCTTTCGGTGGATAAATCAAATTTTTCGGTCATAGAACGCTCTTTTGATATGAACGTACTCCTTTGGAGCTGAAGCGGTGAGCGAAATTTCCGTTTTGTTCGTTTTTCGTTTACCTAGCAACCATGGCTAATTACTTCCATAGTTTACACTGGTTCCCTTTACGTTATTAAAGGAGCGATTACGATAGATCTCAAAGGGGTTTAGAGGGGACGTGGGGGTCTCAATAGTACGCCAATGGCGAAAAAAGCAAAGAAATCCGTCAAAAATAAGCAAAATAGTACCCCTTTGATTGCCCTTTCATTTTCGACCATGGATGAGCGACGGTAAAGAACGACGTTGTTCGGACGTGTTAACCCCGATAGCCGCCATCATGCCAACAAGCATAGTGTTTTGATTGATAAGGCAATACGTGGGCAAGTTGGAAGATACAGCCGCTAGAAGGGAAATGATCATCCAAAATGAAAAGCCAACAGCAAACAGTCCATCCAGATCATCAACAAAACTAGTGGGCGTCACGTCACTGGGGGCGGGGCGTCACGCGGGTCCTGCTCAGCAACCACAGCACCTTTCGCCGTGGGAGGGCCACACATCGCTTCCTTGGCAGCCAAGTAATTGCTCCGTGTGGCGCAGGTTCTCCCCGATGCGAAAATTCCTTATCGTAATCGCTTCCTTAATCTGAAAAGTGAGTGCGACGGTGTTTTTCATATAGATATGTTTATTTCCCTTCTTTGTTTTATTCATATCGTGTGTGTAAGCAAAAATAAAAAAAAATTAGAATAATTAGACATAAACAGGTACCTATTGTTTTGTCGTTGAACCTCCCTCTGAGATAGCCTGTTACATCTGATATCCATTTCTTAAATATAAATATTATAAACAAATGCACTTCAAGAAAGAAAAAAAAGTGACGAAAATCCCAAAAATCTCCACTCTGCGATTTATAGCTGCACACGATTCGCAGCTCAATATGCATTTGACTACTATAGTTCACTGTTATAGGATTCGTCCAAGAAATAACCATGAGCATATCTCACCCAAGAATCGCTGGTTTGGGTATAACTCACGATAAGAACGAAAAGAACAAAAATTGTGTCTGTTTTCGTAAACAGTGCAATGAACCGGAAGGACTGTTAAGCGTTCAAATTCCCGCCGTACACGTCATCTGTCACAAATCTTGGCGACGTGAACGATTTCACCTGGTCTTGTACCAGTGCCATTACTAGGAACTCTTTTTTGTTTTTTTCACTTATGGCAACAACATTTCGCTTTTTACTACATTCTATTTTTTCTGTCAGTTTGTCTCCATTCGTCGAATTCGCACGCTCCAGTCCGGCTCTTTAAAATGCATTGCCCAATGCGTAGCCGCTTCGGGGCAAACTTCTTTCACATGTGCTCCTTTGTCTCCACCTGACCTACTCGCCATCTCGGCAATCAAATCCAGGGTAGTTTCGATTGTGTTTCTCATTTGAAAACTGGATGCGTCTCAACTGAACCTTTGTATAAAAACCACCTGCCTTATGATCGCAACTAACGCAACGCTAACCTTCTGCGCAAGCAGATATCTCTCAACACGAACATTGCCGTTTTTTAGAACTTGCATTGTTCACAACCTTGCAGGGTAATAAAATTAGAGAAAGCAGAGCATGGATTCCGTCCGCTCTGCCCCCCCGCCCTCGTTAAGACCGACGTCATAGTCGGCGACGGAACAAGCGATGGAGCGATCGCGATCGCTCCATCGCTTGTCCGTCGCTTGCCAATCGCTCTTGGTCGAGCGATTGGCAAGCGATTGCGCAATCGCTTGCAAAGTGCACAAGCGACGGGCAATGGCTCTGCTCGATCGATACCGCAGCCGACTGCATTGACTGGGGGCGGGGCCAATCGCCCGTCGCTTGTGCACATTGCGCAATCGCTA
>MU870971.1:4189-26087 GCA_036418205.1 Ostertagia ostertagi
GGTCGCGCCCTACCCGCTTTTGGATGAGACCCGAAGGAAACATAATGAAATAAGCAATTTCAACTTAGGCATGAAAACAAAAATATTTGTTCCAGCGTTCTGCCAAACTTGGTGGAGGAACTGTTCCTTAAACTGTACCTGATGTTCCTTGACAGCTTCAATAAATTGCTCTCGGAAGGCGTAAACAGGTAGCGACTTTCGCGTCTCCTCTATCGTCATTTTTCTCTTTTGGGCAGCCGTGATCTCTTCCTCCTAAGATTACGCGGAGGATTGAATGTAATGAGAATCCGAGTTCAAAAGAATTCGAGTAAGAGGCAGCAGATATATACCTTCGGATCCAGAGTACCAGGCATTTGAAGAGCTTGAATGAAGTCAATCTTGTCGTCGAGCAACAGTTCAAACTCTTCTTGTTTCTAAACAAAAACCTTATACTGAAGGAATATTCAAACAACAACTAATCGAAAACTGACGGATTTCGCGTCCTTCGCACCATAATGCAGCATACTAGCCAGAAGCTGCTCATGTTCCCATTTGGCGCCGTCTCCTGCAAATGAAGTTTAACGAAGACCGCTCGCCGATCGTCTAGCACAAATCAACGGATGGAGCTCAATAAAACAAAATCCAAAGAACAGATATCATGAAAAAATCCAAGAAATTTAAACATAAACGATAGCTCTGACGATGCAACTTTCATAAATGACTTCAATTATGAATGCATAAATACCTCCATGACGAACTTCCTCCGTGTCCTCAACGTACTCTGTGGGTATGGATTTGACTTTCGCATCCGGAACATAGTACCGCTTTGTTTTCATAATATCAGCAGCTTTTTCGTGCTGCTCAGCATATTCTAACACTTTCTTTCGGTATTCCATATCCTTTCGTTCACGTTCGGTAAGACTAAAGCGTAGTGTTCAATCGGATGGTTTCATTAAGATAATTCTAAAAGAACTTACTCTTCATTAGCAAACAGCATTTCATCATCCTGTACAACTTTCCGCAACTCATCGAGCTTGTCGTCCTTTCTTTTAGCAAGATATTGCCGACGAGACTCTTCCCGTAATTTGTCAATAGAGTATGCTTCCTTATCCTGTAAAATAACTCGTAAAACAGCTGCCCGCAAAAGAAACAACCCTTGCTAAAGTTTTGATCCATAGAATTTGTTTATGACCAGGTCGCTTTCAGTACTTCTCAAGGAATGAACTACCGAATAAATACACCGCTGGCATCAAAAAATCTTATCTCAAAGAATCTATCACCAGAAATGAAAATAGGAAGAAATACTCATAATGCTCACCTTATTATCCGGTATCTTCCTTTTCTGTTCAAGAACATTGCGAGTCTTCTCTTTCTCTCTTTTCCGAATTCTCGCAGCCAGCTCATCTCTTTCTTTGATGTCACGATCAAGCTCTCCTTCAATGGCTTCAAAATCGGAATCACTAGATGCTTCTTTTCGCTTCTCCTGCTTTGACTCCACCTTTTTTGATGATTGCGGGGCCTAAATTTCTGCATATGTGTTTCGCTCCGTAAAATCATGTCGCAAATTGTTTTCGGATAAAAACCGTACCCTGGTACACGACAGGAGGCCCGTCGCGCGGCAAGAAGGCAGAGTCAGCGGACGAGTCGCAGCGCGTACTGTAGTGATTTCGCGTCAAGTTAAATAGAATGTACCATTGCACGTCCTACATCGCACGCGCTGCGACTCGTCCGCCGACTTGCCTTCTTGCCGCGCGACGGGCCTCTGTAGGGCACCCACCTTTCCCCCACTCCATATCCAACCTTCGCTGCGCCCTCACCGAACGAGACGCGCAATCTTCGAACTAGAGCGGATGCGACAAATTCAAGGAATGAAAAGTAAAGGTAGGTTAGCCACATGTCACCAAAGCTTTTTCGAAATAATTGAGAGGGGCAATATGTGGGCACACTAACTCAATGAAAGGATGCAGACGACTTTAAACGTTCGCACTCCGTTCAGCGAGATCAACGCATCGCTTGAATCATGAACTATGAACACTGCGTCCTTACGCATTTTGACAACAAGATTAATATTGACGGAGACAAAGGCACTCCTCCAATAAAATAGAAACATTTTCGTGATGGTTTCTGCCAACAAATATAGAGCTCTCCGCACCGAAATGACCCCTTATTGGGAAGCGCTATGATGTGTTATGTCGACGGACCAATTAAAGGAAACAGAAAGAAATTAATAAACCACCTCTTCAGAAATTTAACACACATCATGAGTCAATATAGCAAATATTGAAAGATTTGACTCCTAATGAGGAGCTCTGGTACCTCATCGTCGCTACTGCTCTCACGTCGTTTCCGTTGATGAGAGGATTTTCTTGTGTACACCGGTTCCTCATCTTCCAGTACTGTCATGGTGTTGCTCAGTCGCATCAGCTCCCGCTCTCGAAGTTCTGCGGCAGAAGGTCCTTTACGTGTTGTTGTCTTTGGAGCTAAAATAGAGAAGTAATTGGTCGCCACTCCAATTTCGATCTCTTGCCTACTGAGAAATAAAAGAAAGTTCATTTGATGAAAATGTGGTGCCTGAAACCCCGATTTCAAGTGAGTATTCAAGCACTATAGAAAATTTCCAGACACACCTGCTTTTGGGAGCTTATTCATGAGTTGAGAGGCGAATTGTCGCACGCTATCGTTGATTTCGAGAGCATCATTATCTTTCAGTTTGCCGATGAAGTCTTCTGTGCTATTACTTCTTCGAGCAAGGGCGAGAACGTACTGGCAAATTGTTCGGTCACTGATACCCACTATCGCATGAAGCTCATCACTAACCCATTGCTCCACTGACATCCTGAAAAGGTTTGTCGAGATACGCAAAACTGACTGGAGAAATATCGCGTACGAGAAGAAACCAATCAGACCTTGTGGATCTCATCCAGTAAGGGAGGAGAGGGTATGGTGCGCCGGTTCGTATCGCCTGACATAGTCCAATTTTTTCGCAGAGGAGTTAAGCTCCGCAGTAGGTGAAAGCGAAGGCGAAATAGTCTACGAACCCCGGGGATTTTCTTCCATTCGGATTGATTTCCGTAAGCCGCAGCGACTGTTGCACAGCGTGCCCCCCCCCTTACTGGAGAGATCGATTATGCTACAGGAAAATGGATTATGATCAAATCCGTACATTAAAATAAAAATGCGGTTGCATGTCGTTCTAATGAATCATAGAAGCTGATCTGTCACTATAAAACAGTAAAACAAGCTATTTATACGTTGACTTAATTACATTACATCATCAACATTGATGCAGCCCCTTCCGTACACATGTTCACGGTCATACTTTGCGACCTTGCGATTCTGCGATCACACGATTTTTCATGGAGCAGATACGTATTGACTATCGCACAATAAATCGCATCGACCCCACCCTCTTGCAAGAGATCACAAAGTATAACTGCGGTTTGAGTCCGCAATCACTGTACTTGTAGGAATGCTTCAAACTTATTTGAGCCCAAACCAAAACACGCATCACAATAGTCCGTACCTCAACAGTTTATATCACACAGTCACTCCACTCCTTGAAGGTCTAAATTGGTTCTAGAGCTGCTGCTCGTCATACTGGCAAATCTTAGAACCTTGACCAAAACATAAATCCATGTAAAGTTTAAAACCATCGGAAAGCATGTGAAGCTAGTCAATTTGCGTTGATGGATAGTGCGAAACGAGTGGACCAAATTGCCACGAAGCAGATGCTGGTAAGAAAGCATGGCGACACGGTAAACCCTCCTTGACCATATTCCTAAAAGGTGAGAGCACTAAACCATTCGACTCCGGCGGACTTGATTTTTCCTCAATGGTCCTGCCGCGATGGCTAGAGCACAGACGATTAGAGAACGGGTGAATGCCCTAGGACTAAGCCTTGGAGAGGAGAGGGACCCGCGAGAGAGCGCAGAGGCGGTTTAAAGGGCTGAGTTCAAGTAGTCCGTCGACGTTCACCGAACGGTATAAGCAATTTGTGCAAGGAATGCAATGAACTTCGGCAAACCTCCACTCGAACAGGAGCGATAGTTGTCTAGTTCTACTAGGGTTATTGAAGCCCATTTTCAAATAAAACGCTAGGGGAACCAACACCAAACAAAAGCATAAAGCACGACTTATATGTGAGCCATATTCAATTCGAAATTCCCAAGTGACGGATAAGTGACCTCTCGTCTGCAAATGCACACTATGTTTCTTGATTATACACATTGAAAATGAAAAACAGCTGGGCGCGTGGTGTGATTTCTTTCAGCTTCCAACATTGAACATTTTCTTTATGAGGTGTGATTACATGAATTTGCCGCCGGACTGAGGAGCGCTCAATGGAGGCTGAGCTCTATTTTTCCGCTTACGATGCCCTACATCAGGTACGTCGATCGTATTTGCAACGGTTTTTCTGCATTTGTTTGTTTATGACTGGAGCAAAATATGGAGCAAGGAAAGCAAACATGACCTTTTTGATGCTTGACGAGTGTTTGATTATTTAAAAAGAGCTGTTTTTTGTAATGTATTCCTGTGTTTACTGTGTAAATGGAAGCAAACTGCATAGTACTTTAATTCACAAATCAACGGGCAATTAAATAGCCAAATTAGGTTTGTGATTTATTTTTGATTAAGATTCACTTTTTAAGGGTAAATCTGCTGTACGGCGGCTCGAACTTCGCTTGCAAAACGTTTCTAGCATTGGAAAGATTGTCTGGTCTTCATTTGATTTCATGTGTGGACCTGAGATGAAATTTGTATGGGAGGTATTGCTGTTATTATTTCACATATCTTCCTAGACACTTGTCTAGGAGCCTTGTCCAGGTCACATCGTCGTCATCGGTGTCACCTGTGAATCTCAGTGGAGAAGAAGGTTCGGTGAACGACGCCGAGAGCCTAGATTCTTCCATGTCCACACAATCTGCTCAGTATGAGGACATTGATGATCCACTAGAGGTGAAGGCAAATTGTACTAGGGGTAGCTGTAGCTGATTGCTTTTCATGCGGTGTTCGAGTCTTACTGATGCTGAACGTCATTCCAGACCGATCTGACATGTACGGCAGGAGTGATGGACGATACATTCCTGGATGATTCCGTATATCATGAGTATCACATATCAAGTCGAAATGCAGGTGTCGCTTACCGTGAGCTACGGTATCTTGATGAGTTCATGGTCGACAGTCACTACAGTAAGGCCGAGTCCAACTGCACAATGACGGACTCTTGCGTGCAGGTTCGTGATATATTATTTTCCACTGGTTTGTGTATGGGTAAGTTCTACTGTTTAGGAAGGTACGTCCACATCGAGGTCAACTTCGGCTTCTACTACGGCAACAATGTTACAAAGTGCAGAGGATCTGATTGAGTCAGAAGGCGTATGTTAAGAATCTTGGGTGCGACTTCATTACTTTTCTGACTTACGCAAATTGTAGGTTAATGTGGATGAATCTACTGGTCCAATTGATCCAATGGTAGGAACTCCAATGGAGCTGATGAATATTTCTACACTGTTGTCATCGGAAAACCCAAGGCCGTCCGATGATACTCTTTCACAAACGTGAGTAAATACTATTTTTATTGGCAATTTAGCTCTAACTTCTCACTCTTACAAGGCTCAACGTCGAGGCAACATAGTGTGGTTATATAGAGAGCAGCTGACTATAAACACTTTTATGACGAGCCACCTTTCCCCTTATTCGTTGACTTATTTATCTTGGAGATGCGGATTTTCTGTCCAGCGCTGGCCCTTTGTAGTCACCTAACAGTATTGCTATAAAACCTGCTGCTGTTACACTCTATTGAAAATGTCACTCTGCATGAGAGAAAACTCGTGCTTCAATTGGTGCTAATACTTCAGACACTTTTTGTTACAACCCAAGTTCTATGCACAAAATCTCGGTATAAGGTATCTCCAAAAATTGAACATGACCCTTTTTTCTCTTTCTTGGGATACAAATGCAGGTTCAGGATTCGAGCAAGCAGGAATGGTTCAGAATGCTCTACGAAGACACTAGTAAAACTAGCTCGTCTTCGTTCTCTAAACTGTCCGAGGATGATGAATGCAAATGACAAATGTGCAAAAGATACAGAAGTCGTAGACAGTGAGAAAGTCGCTAATGGTACAGTTTTTTATCGTTTTTTTTTTCAAAAATTGATTACTCTGTTTAGTTCTTACCACTTCTTGCGTGGATTCCGGTATTGGAGGCACAATTTCAACACATAGTGAATTGAGCGCATTTTGCCTGTCGCCTTCTGCTGAGATTCCACCAAATCCTCCAAAATCATTTCTTGGACCGTTCATGAACTACAGGTGAGCTTAACTGGTAGGGCATTTTTTCCTAGTCTATGAAGAACTTGTGCAAAATTAGGCACCATTCCTCGTTCTTTCGAATTTCTATTTGGTAGAATGATGAGCAAATCAGTGTTTAACACCGTAACGATTATGGAAAGCTACCTTTCTATGTATTGAAAATTAACGTCAAGTTGCAGTGGCATGCGCCGCTAAAAGGTTCTTTTTAATTTGTCCATTAATTGCTCAACAGGTAGCATCTTCTTCCATGTAAAATGCTTTCTTCTCAATTTTGTTGGTCTTGCAGACAGCAGCAGTCAAATGCATCCACACCAGGATCGTTTGATGACGATGTCGTGTCACTTCTTGACTTACCAATTGCTCCTCGTGAAGATACTGTGGCTGATGAAGTATTTGTATCCAAATTTGTTTTGTCCGAACAAGTTTTCAGGTATGTGTTTGTTTATAATTTTCCTTTGCTCCAGTAACCATTAATATTCAGTACGCAATTGCCCTCCAATCCTCTGATGCATAAAGTAACCGTGGTTCCTTCTCGAAATCTTTTGGTCGGATCCTTTATATTCTCAGTTACTGCACGAGATGGGAACAAAACAATACATGCGATTTCGTTTTTAATGAGTTGTTGCAAGTAAGTTATTCTATTCGGTTTCCTTTTTCGAATAACTCTAAAGTGCGTCATTCTTCAAGGCAGGAATGGTATCTGGAAAGACAACCGTTCCTCGAGTCAGCAGTTCTTGACACTGTTCCTAAAATCAAAGCAGCTATGATTGCAGTGGGTGCCTTTCATTTTTTTCCACTGGAACTGCGGTTTTGTTCCATAATTTCTGTTTTCGCTGGTATGGAAAACTTGTGTCTGACAGGAGAGTTTACGCCCTGAGAAAGGTAAACCCAACTCATAGTTAATAGTGTACAAGGCTTGCAAACCAAATCACACCGTCCAAAGACAAGATTCTCGACACTCAAGATACAGAAAACAGAATCGTGCGAAATAATTCATTGAGAAGTAAACACTTACCAACGTAGCTTTGAGATAGGTATCGTCCGGCGTTAGTAGTCGGACTCAGGACACGGTGGTAAGTTTTGTTAATGTTATTCACGTTTTCGGTTTTTATCGGAGGTGCGAAATTGTATGAATGATTTGTTCAGGCCTTTATATGCACTAATTACTATGATTGCTTTTTTCACCGAATTCTAATATTTTTACGGCTTGTAACCCTCATATCCCTCGCTTGATCAATCGGTACGAGCGTGAGCGATGTGCTAGCGATTTGCCACGATGCACAACACTCGACGAGATGTTGAGGAAGTTCTAAGGGCCTTCTTATTTGGACCTGTGACTCTTTCTCGACTATGCCTCGTGCCCTTCAGCCATACCCCCTTGCGCCTGGTCTAGTAACGTAGGCGAACGAGAGAGACTCACACTGTCCAGTGGCTTGGCGCGTTCAACGCTGCGCGATCAAAGATAAGCGAATTCGCCGGCTTAGCAAATCTGATACCGGCCCACATGATTTTCAACATTTTCCTGGACACACATATCTTAAAAATCTCTTGAATCCATCATCTTCGAGCCCACTCGTCATACGTGGCCCAGCCAACTGGAGCTTGTTAGTGCCGAATGTGGAATATTTAAAACAAAATATGTACCGTAAAAACCAATGATCATGGAAGTATCACTATGAAAACGAATGGATTTGAAAGATTTCTCCAATCAATAGAAGGGTGGGGGTTCTGCGAACGGCCTAATGTGCTGCTCCTAAGTTCACAAATGTATGTCCGGTCTCGAGAAACAAAGGGAACATACTAGCTTTTGTTCTTCATTACTTAGAATATCTCGGTTCCTTATTTGCAGATTAAAAACACGTTACTAACTGGAAAGCGTTGTCACAGTGACAAAGTACTATGTAAAGCGATATCGGGCGTACTTCAAAGTCAAGGCTATTGCGTCATAATAGGTTCCAATACCAAATTATGTGTCAAGGGTGAGACATCACTTTCGTATTCCTCAAACTGTTTCGTCATAAGAACTCATTCTACATGGTAATGTTGCAGTTGTTAAATACACTTGTCGCGTTTGTCCCTGAGGAGTTGCGTTGGTGCTGTCTTCGTATGTATCGCCACAAGTTTAGTCCCTTACGTTCGACTCCAAGCTGTACGTAGAGTGAGTTGATGTTTTCGAACCTTATCTATTTACGAAATATGACAAAAAGAGCATTATTTTATTTTATTTTATTTATTCTGTGCACGCTTAGGTGCGCTTCTACAATTCCATTGATTAATTAATGCAAAAAGTTGCAATCAAATGAGTGTAAAACGGTCTAAAACAAAAGGTAGGAAGATCTCCAGTGAGGTATAACAGAAAAAAATCTGAGTCAAAGTTGATGCGCAAATTGAAAGAGTTAGAAACGTACTAAGGGCTGTATGATGGCTTAAAGCATCGATATGTGACTTCAGTAGGCGGATGACGCTAGGGATAACGTCACTCCTAGACAGAACAAACATACATGTGGAATCGGAGACTGAATTTATTGGTCGTTAGGTATTCCCTACCCCTAACAATTCAGCCTCCGACCCGCCATTCTAATTAGCACAGCCTTAGGAGAAATCACACTGTGAAATGATTCAGTGCGGGCGACTCATGACCAGTCCTGATCCTACCCATTGGAGATCTTTTATTTATTTGGCGTGGGATAAATAAGCAGTAACGTCATCTGATAGGAAACAGTAAAAAAAAGAAAAAAAACAGAGTTTAGTTAAGTATGTTAAAAAACAACAGTAGTAATGCAATGTCAATAACATAAATAATGAAATGCTGTGAACTCGAGTACAGAATTATGGTTTGCGTCAACGGCAACAGCATGTGGATTCCTTGTCCTGGAGACAGTCACTGAAAGACTCTGAAGGTGAAAAGCCATCTGAATTGATTTCAAAGATACGACCTCTCCCAGTTGAAAAAACATTCACTAACTACTTGATTCTCCATTAGGTTCGCAGATATGAATATTTTGAAGCGAATCCGTGAGTAAATATTATAAACAAAAGCTACAGTTTAGAATACATAATGTCTGGTTTCACTTCGGTTTGCCGTTTTTGAGAGTCGCTAGAAAGCCACAGGAAATGTGGTGCATGAGTTGACTCGCAGTCCAATCCAACAAGAGTGGCAGGGTTGACAACTCCATTGAAACTCGTCAGGGACTCTATCAGAACACATGAAACAAGTATTTTTCCAGTGTGAGCTACCATATGTGATGCAGTGTGGAGCGCTCTCAAGCTGGCCGATATGTGTTGTCGATGTGGACCGTGCTACAGTCTGTATGTCGCCACCTTATAGCCGTCATCGAGTTTTGAAGCAGAGGGCTGATGCACAGAGGATCAACATCATTCTTGATAGCTCTTTCCGATGCAAGCCTGTCACGCTGTGAGTCCTCACTTCTCATTTTTTCAAACTATTCTCTTGCTGTGCGCGAAGTAGTGTAGTGGTAAGCGGCGGTGCTTACCACGCACGAGCTCCTGGGATGAAGCTTGAGACGGGCGAGCTGTCTGGCCTGCCAAATATTCCATCCTATTCTGGGCTCGATAATTGATAACACAGGCATTGTCCAGGAAATAACTATATCAATAACTTAGACACTCTGAGACTGGACCTCCGATCGTTGTTAAGGACCACATGCATTAAAGTTACCACTCATGCTTGACACTGAATGGAGGCTAGAATGCGATGCCCCGCGCAATCCTGGAAAGGAGCATCAAACGACGAATTATTGTTCTTTCGTTCTCTTGCGCGCTTATGGTGGCTTCAAATCTTGTAATTGTTCACATATTTGTCTCCCCTTCTTCGGCACTCTCGAGTTTGAAACTACGCGCAAAGATACGAAGTCGAGGACGCGCTGGCTGGCCAAGGAATCGAAGATAAGGTGGGCCGGACACGTCATGCGATTTTGCGATGACCGTTGGACCAGAGCGGTTACCGACTGGATCCCTCGGGACGTCAAACGAACACCTGGACGACCGCCGGCCCGATGGTCAGACTTCTTCACGAAAGCTCTGAACGCGAATAAGAATGGTTGCGACTTTCGTGCACTCGCAAGCAAGAGATTTCACGAAGACCACTCATGGCACCCGCGAACAGGAGACGAATGCGAGCAGTGGCTGGCCCGCTCAGAGAAAAATCGATCCCACGGGACGACAGGCTGATACAGCGTCACTTCTCGTTCCTCTGATAAGACTTTACACAGTCGCTGGGTCACCGTTTCGCCTGTGGTTCACTCGAGTTCCTTGGCAAGCGCTGAAAAACCTTCAATCATTCCTTTTCTTAGAGTTCCATCATTCCTTTCGTTCAGAGCTTTCGTGAAGAAGTCTGACCATCGGGCCGGCGGTCGTCCAGGTGTTCGTTTGACGTCCCGAGGGATCCAGTCGGTAACCGCTCTGGTCCAACGGTCATCGCAAAATCGCATGACGTGTCCGGCTCCACCTGATCTTCGATTGTTGAAGAACCTAGAACTCGCGCTTGCGTTCACTGTAACTCCCAGCGCGTCCTCTTCGCTGCTACTGACCCCATGCTTGTCCTGCCCGCGCATAGTACAGGGCTCTCAGATATGAAAATGGGGATGGGAGGTGGACTGCAAAAGGCGAAAAAAGCGAAGAAATTGTGAAATACACAGCAAATCGAGCCTTCTGGTTCTTCGCTGCAAAGAGCCTTTTGCTTCCTTCGGTTATGGCCTTGAAACTAGGCCACTCATTATGTTGATTTCCTAACCAAGCATACACACCTGGAGCATTGGGAGGTGTCCGTTCCATTGTGCGTGAATGGAGCAAAAGGAACCGGTCCGTTTTGCATGAGCATATATTTGTTATATTAAGCTGTAGACCGACCTCTCCACGCGCGCTGTCGAAACCACCTTTCTTCCCATGCCTTCCGATTTTGCATGGAAGAAGGGTGCGTTGCGCATCCTGAAACGGATTTGTTAACGCCGAACGCTTTATCCCTTATTCTCGAGATAGTGTTATCCTGACCTCCACGTCAATAATGATATCCTTGTAAAACGATTACCTCCAGGTCGTCAAATTACTGTAGAGCTCACGGAGAATCCTTATGTACTGGGTACGACACCCTAGTTCCCAGGGCTTGATT
This sequence comes from Ostertagia ostertagi, assembly GCA_036418205.1. Classification (NCBI taxonomy): domain Eukaryota; kingdom Metazoa; phylum Nematoda; class Chromadorea; order Rhabditida; family Trichostrongylidae; genus Ostertagia; species Ostertagia ostertagi. The sequence goes on from MU870971.1 coordinate 15,608, forward strand.
ACTGCACAGAGTGAAACACCTTCCTCAAGTTGATAAACGTGAAACATAGCGATATCTGGCAACCGGGTGGATGTAGATGTCGTCTTAAATTGTTCCAAAACCCTGCTTGTTCTCGTGACTGCCCTTCATCCGGGGCTCTGCCAGTAATGTGAAGGATGAATTGAGTAAAACGTTTGTAGGTTGCAGACTGCAAATAGGTTTAGCGGTAGTTGCCAACGTCGTCGTCTTCTCTCTTGGTGTCCCGTGTTTTTGCCGTAAGCTTTGCAATGCTGAGACACTTGTAAAAAAAGCAGCGTTCTATTCCACAGCTTTTTAAATGAATTACTATCCATGAATTCCTATCATAGAACGTGGCCTTAAAATGACTCGTTGCAACACTTTTCACGCCGGGTATATAAAGAAATCTTCTATGAGCTTGTTATATGCGGTGTAGCATCCTATGATGCCTTTGAATAGTAATGATTTTTTCCAGAGAAATGACCTCATGTCGTGTTCTCGAATGTGTTAAGACATTTTTGCGGCGAATTGATCTACTTCCTTTAGAGGTATGATGTTTGCGATTTGTCTTGTTTTGAGTTTTCCTCCGACAGTTGATTTTCAAACAAGCTTAATTAAGTGTAGCTGTCTTTCCTCATTTACTTTTTCGCGATAACTTGCATCCACACTAGTCTTGGTGAGAATAATCCTAGCCAGTATAGCTCATGCATAGAGCTTGGAAAGCTCAATGCATGAGCTATTGAGTATGAACTATTGAAAACACAGCGCAGACTCAGAAATTTGGGTGGCAGATGATATTAACTGTATAAAAAATCTTGTTTGTGTGTATACTTCCTCGTAAGCCTCCCTCATTAGAAGTTTGCTTTCGTAGAATTATACATTTATGTGCCGGTTATGAGGGGACAAGGGGAAGATTGAGGCTGTGGGATCAGCCTGTACGTACGGTGGGTTCGTGGCTTCATGAAGCTGGTACCAATTTGGTTGCCTGAGTAGGTCAAGAAAACTAATCTTGGGGCCGTTATGATCACGCACAAACGCTATAGCATCTCGTTCTGGCACTGGCCTGGGTCTTTGGACATTGCAGCACATATTTTGCAAACAGAGACATAAGCCTAATGTCGTATAGGTGTGAGATCCATTCATGAGTTTTTCTTGACATATCTAATGAGAGTTTGGAGTTTGAGTTTTTATCTGAGAGTTTCATAGTTTACTACGTATTCTATGAGCTCTATTTAGGAGTCCGCTCGCATGGGACTAGTGAACCAGCTGATGCTATATGTAGAAAATGCTGCGCGAGCGCTCATTCTGTATGTGCAGCATGCCAGGTGAGAAAAGATTCTTACCGGTCATCTAGCAGTATCACAAATTCAACTTCCAGTGAGCCTTTACCTTCCGAAAAGAATTCGGCTACGAAGAGCTCTCGATTCTCTCTGAACGAGTGTCGAAGAGCCTTAGACTTGCAGTCAGATAGCTGGTTTCATGCTGTTCTCGCAAGAGCTGAGTTGATAGTGCCTGACATTGCTGAATTCATCTATAACTCTGGGTGAATCTATGGTTCTCATAGGCTTGAGTAACCGTGTAGTTTCTTGTTTTATAATCTAGCTAGTTTACTAGTCTCCGCTCCTCTTGTGTTTCCCAGCAGGTTTTTCTTACCCTTCGTTTACGGCTAGTCGCTCTTCCAAATTCATTAGTGTGCCTTCGCACTGCACTGTTTTGTTAAGCTGTCAGTGGTTCAAAATCCCATGATCATTGTTTACCATATCCGCTTTTAGCCCATCTTTGAGTTGTTTTCATTTTAGATGAAATTCATAGCAGTGCTTACTTAATTGGTTAATTAGTCTACTAACTGACTACTCGAATTAGTGGTCGGTTGTGATTTTTTTCTTGTGATCCACATTAGCTCATCAGTTCTCTCTCATCCCTTTCCTTTTTTCGCATCCCAATCCCCCTCCCCGTGCATGTTTTCCTAAGTGGATCAGTTGTGATATGTAAACAATCTCATCATTTTAATATCAGCTATAGTTCTCATTTAGCATTGTTTATAACATGTCTTCTGTAATGATTTGACCAAATGCCTTTTTTTTCGCTTGGTGCATTCCTACATGTTATTTGATTGCTTCACTCTTTGTACGTACTGGTTAAAGCGATATTTTAGCAAATGTTCACTGCTGGTCACTTTTAGACGTAGTGTTGATTGTGATTATGATGGCATCCAATATTTGTCATTAAAGCGTCGATCACTTAAAACGGTTGACTTTTTGTGGTAAGCTGTTCAGTTGGTCAGAACGGATGCTGCATTATAAGGAATGGAATTTTCCTTGAACGTTGAATAAGGAATGCGCAGCGTAGGGTCGTAGATGTCTTCGACGTTTATCTGATAATTGCATGACTGTTGAAGGCAGCCGATATATTTGCAACAATTATCGAAGCTATTGGGACGTTGTAAGTTGGCTGTAAAGAAGTGATTCCAGTTAAATTTGAGAGGGGAGGGTAAAGCTTATCACGGTTCACAGTCATGTTGCAAAGTTCCTGACGATATGAAAGGCTCTCAATCTTCTCTAAAGCTCAGCACTCGGCCTCTGAAACATTTTGGAGCTGTTTGCAGCAAACCCCAACTAGGGGATGGGTCCTGAAAGTCTCTACTTTAGTCGATGCCGTAACCCTCAAGGTCAAAAATAGGGGAAGCGTTCAAATATGCAGAACATTGGGGGCCAATCCTCGTGTTGAGGCTTGCTGCATCCGACCCCAAACGAAATTATTATATTTTTCTGAATTACTAACTCCTTAGAGTAGCAGCCCATTTTCGGATAGCAATCTGTTTTGACTTGTTTTGTTTGTTAACTGCTGTTTTAACGCCGCAGTTCGCGTTGCGAATGTTTCACAAGAATGCTGGGTTGTGAACAAAACTTTCGCCCCAGGCGGGACTAGAACCCGCACCTCTCGCTTTCCGGGCAAGTGCGCTACCAGTTACGCTACCGGGGCACCATTTCATTCCAACTCAGCTTTTCATGGTATACGTACCATAGCTTTCAGCACTCACACGTCTAACGTGTTGTCCTTTATTTTTCTTGCTTTCCTTTGTGCATTTAGTACCATAACGATATAAAAGAATATACGATTAGGTTGGGCAAGAAAAGGTCTGCGGAACTCCTTTCTAAATTTTTGTCTGAACAATCCATAGGTAAACTAACTCACTACAAATTCTTCGTTATGGGCACCATTGTGTAGGTAGAGGTAGGCTGCGGAACTCCAGAAGCTGGCCGAGGCAGCTCGTCAAGAGCCCTCGTACCGCGACAATATTCATTTCTTTCATGACATTGCGAATCACCATGATCCGAAATGAGCCCGGTAAGAAATTCTGGAGCTGCGGCAAGATTTCTTATCCTCTCTTAGCGTATTCCCCTGGTCGAGCTATAAATGAAGTGGCACCTATCCTGGCCTCAATCATCATCTTGATGACGAAATAATTAGACGATCAACTCCAACTCGAAAGTGAGGTCGCCTCCTTTCTCGACCCGCACTCCGCTGGGTTTTGGCAAAGGAGCATCAAGAAATTTTCTGAGCGTTGAAGACAAGTGGTGGACACTCATGGTAGATATAAGACCGGTCAGGAGTTGTAAACAAAAAAGATAAAATTAAAATCAAAAATTTGAAAAAGTGTTGCAGGACTTTCTTTCCAACCTAATACAAAAGCTCGCGTGCCAAGTGAGTATAGCATACTTGTTACTTGCAGTCTTATCGTTAGAAAGCCAAAGGAGGTGCGGCTGAGGATAAGGATTAGGATGCAAGGAGTTCTACCCTGCCTAGATCCTAGACTGGATTTGGGCACGGGCATGTGTTTATCTGCGCTTTGGATGCCGTGCTCATGTATACTCCCGAGAATTCTTAAGCCTTCTTCTCTTGAACTGATTACTATTAGTGTATTAAGCATAACGTTCCAGCCACTTATAAGGTGATAAGACGATTTGTGGATATAGGAAGCGAGCCGCTAAGCTGTAAGCTTCAGCATGCCTCACAGATTTTAGCTCTCAGTTTGAAGGTTTACTCCTTATTGACCCCTCGTCGAGTTATACTGCAAGAACTGATTAGCTATGGTGAACCAGTGAAAGGCAAAGGTAGAGCACGCGCAGATAGAGGTGAGTGGTGATATGGACATGGCGCCTAGGAAACGTGGGAGTGCAGAGTGAACTCACGGCCCAATTCGGATCCCTTGCAAACGACAGAATGGGCACACAACGGAGGTGGTGTCATGAAAAGTCTTCAGGAAAATGATTGCTAAGATGAGTTAAGATCTGTATAAATGAAGAAACGTCCGAGACGTCCACCTCATCATCATTCACCTGTCGTCCCGTTGATCATCGAATTGCTCGAGCGGGCGCCAGCAACGTCTCCATTCGTCCCTGTCGCGTGCAAGAGTTGTCCAGTGGACCCTCCTCGCTCGAGGGACACGGTGTTCTTCATTCCTTTCGTTCAGAGCTTTCGTGAAGAAGTCTGACCATCGGGCCGGCGGTCGTCCAGGTGTTCGTTTGACGTCCCGAGGGATCCAGTCGGTAACCGCTCTGGTCCAACGGCGGTCATAAAAAATCGCATGACGTGTCCAGCCTACCTTATCTTCGATGGCAGGTGGCGCCATCTACTACTCGCGAGGTTCAGATCCAGATTTGAGTTCGCAGGCTTTCCAGTAAATCTTCAACCTTACCTGACGGCATAATTAGTACGGGACCATCCTGAGACGAAAAAGCCTTGGAATTTTCTCTTGCTGGCCCCTCATAGTCACTGTATAGGCCACATGGCCAGCAAGCACTATATTTGTGAATATAAGCGAAGTTTGAGGGTGATACTCTGAACAGGTCTGATTAACACGTTGACGACCGTGTGGTATGATGTCATACCACACTCTTTCGGCCACGTGGGACCGTGTGACATGATGTCATGTCACAGTCTTTTTTAAGCTGGTTTTCAAACATTTTAGGTAACTTATTTACGTGATGTATGCGCCATACTTAGGCATTGTTACAAAAGGCGTGGTCCCTGGAAAGAAGCTTCGGTTGATGGGCTATCGAGTTTTTCTAAAAATGTTTGAATAATGATCAAATCACAGGAATCGCTAAAATGGCCAAAATCGCATAATCGGAGACCTACCACACAAGAAAGATAACAAATACACACTTCCTGAGAAAAAGGAGTTCTCGTGGGACCGTGTGACATGATGTCATGTCACACTCGCGCGGTCAAAATAATGCGCGCGGTCCCACACGCCAGACAGCGAAAAATAGCGCGGTCGTCAACGTGTTAAACCCAAACTTCACCGTTGAAGCAGTTTGGTCCCACTCCCGAAACAGAAGAAGCCAGCGATACAGAACAAAAGCTAGCAGGCTATTGAGGGCTCTCCTACCTTAGTGGCGAACCAAGGTCAACCTACGTGGATACAAGTACGAACGGGGGGGGAGGGGCTTCTGTAGATTGTTGATTTGTGGTGGGGGGGGGTCGTTATGTTTCGGTAGCACGGAGAATAAGTTTTTGCCAAAGCACCACGATAGCGCGGCCTCGTGCGAACCCAAGAACTCTCGCATGGTTTGAGTTGAGGTTTCGGGTGGAGCGGAGATCTTGGCAATTTTGTTCGCGCAGTGTGGTTCATGTGATTGAGAGCCCTTTGAGGAGCACGACGGGTTTTTTCGATGAATTGCAATCACTCCTCTCTCTTATGTTTTTTGATGGTTGTCCGCGGAAGGGGTGCTTTAGATATGCACGTTTGTTGGTACGAATTGGAAGAACTGCCGAAGGTTCATCAACATATTTCATATTTATTCGCTGAAATACACTTATTCAAACATGCTCTCCAATGAGATAACTTTATGATATTACTGTATTTCTGGCGATATTATTGAGACTGCGGTAATGTCGGCGAACACTAGGAGTATCTCAGGCTGGGCAGAACGCATCTGGAGCTGTCTCGACGCTTTATGATATCACTATCGGGAAAAGGAGCAGTATTATACCACTGTACAATTGGAAGAAGATCAGGAATAATGAGACGAGGAACTGATTTAGGAACTAGAATTATTGAAGTAGGAGTTGTCCTTGCGAATGAGCCAGTAAGTAGAACATTTCTCCTTTTCCCTGAAATAATTGAAGCTGTTTTTGCATTTGAAGACATTTGCAAAGATATTATATTTATGTGGCAGGTCATTTTTATAAGCCGTTTCGTACTATGGGGGTGTTTATTCGAATCTTTCTGACTATATAGACAGAGTTTGGTGTCTGTGCCGCTCCCTAAAATCGCAAGTTCCCAAACGTTTTTCTAATTTTTGCTTCGAAAATCAACTAAGGGGTCAAGTTTGCAGTTGGTGGAGCATGAGCCGCTCTATAAGAGAAATATTGGCTATGGGAAGCTCCACCCACAGTGAGCGGAGCGTGCGTCCAAAACAAAAATTTCGCTAAGAATCGATGTTTTCGCTCCCTGGACATCCGAAAGGCAGGGAAAAAATAGGCCTAGATAGGGCACTTACCGCTCACAAAGGGAATATATTGGCCATGCTAAACTCCACCCACAGTGGGCGGGGCGTGCGTCCGAAATAGGAAATTTCGCTAAAATTGATGGGTGGGTCGCTCGCTGGTGTGATAATTAAGCTGGACGCAGTGATGACTTTCTTGATTGCCACCATACACCTGAAGAAAGGCCCTAGGCTCTGTGTTCAGATAGAGAAAACGCCTTCGCACCCGCCCTTTTGCGGTGCTGCCTCGACACTATTGTCTCAGTCAGACCGTATCTTGAGGACTTGGCTGATCATTTCGCTTGCTCTCCTTTTTCACCCATTTGTCATCTACGGTTCAGGGGTATTGAACTAGCGCTTAGCATTTCTCTCGAGGTTCCTGCTGCCTTTTAGGTCCACCCAATTGCCTACTCAGGCTACAAAACTTTACCATGCGAGTTCTGTGTGTTTGGGTCTAAGTGGAGAGGGTCTCCGCGAGGAAAACGTCAGTGAATGTTTTCTGCTCAATTATTTTCCCTTACATGATCGTCGTACACATGAGATCTGATAAGCCTCGGATGTTAAGACGAGAGTTTTCAAAATATTCTAACTCACTTTGATATCAACTTCACCGCGTTTCGTGGTGACGAATTCTGGGTAATCAATGTCCAGAAGTTTATTAGATTGTTCTGACAGCTGTATTTTTCCTGGCTCACCACTCGATTCCATTCGTGACGCCATGTTAACCTGAAACAAATTTTGGTCAATCGTTGAAACCTTAGATTCCATGAGTTAAGGCTTTTTTTGTCGTTTGATCAATACTATTGTTTCAGTGAGCCTTATCTTGAGGTCTATTATTATATCATTACTATTATCATTTGTTTTCATTTACGTATCATGTTCTTGGACACTTGAACGTGCAAGTATATAAGCAAATGAATAAATAAATAAAATAACTCGATTTTGTATGACAAAGTTCAGCTCAAATCTTTGTCAGCACCTCACCTTATCGCTCATCACGAAATTTTACAAAACATGATATTGCATAAATACCATTAAACATATTGGTTTTCCTCGCATGCTTCCACCAGCTTATTGTTTCCATACTTTTATATTTTTAGGACTGATTGGTGGCGTCACCTGTTGAATCGAACTAAGCTCATGCAATTCCGTTTGAAATGAGGAGGGGAGCGACCATTTTTGCCTCCCATGAAGAGATATGAAATTTTTATTGCTTACCGTGTTTCCTACATACCTGTTACTGGAGAGGTTCACAATGAAAGGTTGTCAAAGGAATTCTCACCTTTCTAGGATCTGCCTCAGTTGGTGTATATTCAGCACTCACTCCAATTAGGCTTATGACACCTCCACATGTTCATATAAGCGTATCACCGCGGGACGGCCAAACAGCGATGTCGCCCATGGCGCACGCACATCGCTTAGATCCCGTTCATAGATCGCGGTTAATGCGATTTGACGATTTAGCGGTTATGGTGAAAGGAATGTATGCGTATCGACTGGAGGATCGTCGACATATCGTATCGACGAATGGTTATTGGGCGGCGTCAGTTCAATCAATGTGCATTAGTCCTTTGAACATAACCGCCAAATCGTCAAGTCGCTTTATCGCGTAATCGGCAAATTTTAGATCGATACCTATGTTTTCCTTTCAGCATTAGCGCCATTTCGCTATAACCGCGATGTAAGAACGGGACCTTAGCTCTTTCACGGTTGCGGTGCCGCTGTTGATGGAAGTTCAACGGCAGAATATTCCTTAGATGTCCCCCATAAGCAGAAGCAGGCCCTCCTTCACTGCCCTCACCGTCTTCAGAATATGACGTCATCTGCCATCACCGTCGAGCTCAAGGAGGCCTACCATAATCGCTCCAGCCTGAAGCTGCTACATAATTTCTTCAATCGATTAACTGGTGAATAGCTTCTTAGAGACACTAGCTGTGACTATGCAAGACCGCTTTTGACCAGCGTTTCAGAGACGTCGTAATGGTCTATGGTACCTCGACGACCTCGTTGAGCTCGTACTGTGTACCATGTTTCGTGGAAAAATCTTCTGATGTCGTCGGGGTGGGAGGCTTTTCGATCTTTGGTTAGGATCATCTGGTTCGGATCCAGGAGACTGTCATCAATTCCGTTTCAAATGGGAGGTGAGGTGACTCTTTTTTGCCCTCCCTCCCCCTCCTGTACTTGACAAAGTCCCGCTGACGAGATATGAAATGTTTACTGCTTACCGTGTCACCGAAGAGACAGTATCTCGGTGAATTGAGCCCGACTACGGCGGCTGCCACTGGACCACTATGGAATCCGACGCGAATCACCAATTGTTCGGATTTGCGATGGGGAATACGGTAGGTCTCGAGGAACTGGAAAAGTCGAAGATTTTTGAGTTTTATGAATCTGTCAGTTCCATTTTTTGAAATCAGTCTATTACCTGCATAATTTCCAGCGCAATTTCGGCGATGTTGTTGATGTGACGTTTTCCGTTCTCCTCCGGAATTCCGGACACCACCATGTACGCATCTCCGATAGTCTCTACCTGGAAAAAGTCACGGCTAAAGATTTAGGAGAATAGCGGTTGGTCCAGAGGAGAATAGCGGTATGAAGGATCAGCAAGAAATGTACTGTCAGCTTCAGTTGTGTCGAGGCACCGTAAGGGGAGACGCAGCAAGCGTTGCTTCAGCCGCATATAAACTAAAGGGTGAAGACTGTCCATTCACTTTTGAAGCCTTTCTTCCTTTGAATCGTTGCGCGCGCGTAGTCATAAATCCCTCCAAAATGCTTCTCTTTCGGGGTTAATCCTGTACATGGCCCCAATCAAAGGAACTGCTTATTGTGGGATACATCAATTGTAAATTTTCGTTATTATTGACGGTGAGAGAACAAAGCACTTGGTTGATTGCTCCCTTGATGGTGAGAGAATAAAGCACTTGGCGTTGATTGCTCCCTTTTTGGGATCAGCTACGCGTTCCACTTTCATTTAGCCCCGTCGTGCCTTTTTGGATGCGATTTGGTCTATACCATGAATTGCGAGGGCCTATCGATGTGCAACTCAGTGTTTTATCCTTCCTAACAAGTCTGGTAGTTTTGTTCCCACAGGCCCACCCCGGAGAGATGGAATGTCTCCTTGGCCTGGACGATTCAGGATTTGAACGTCCGGATCTTGGGCAGGTTCTAATCGGTACCACCTACGCTACATCACCTTCACCCAATACTTATCTTATTATTAGAACAGTTACCTTGTAGCCATCAAATTTGTTGATAATCTCGTCAAATCCGGAGTAGACACTGTTTAGTAGAGTGACGACCTGAATAGGGTTATTTTTACTCGAAATGTGACATTTACAGGGGAAAACTGATGAACAGCTCAATCACCTCAATAGGAGTTGACGTGCCACATAACTTCGTGAATCCAACGACGTCCGTGAACATAACAGTCGCGGAACGGTACATTTTCGGAGGCACTGGACGTCCATTTTTGAGTTCGTTTGCCACGTATCTGAATTTGGGGGGACAATGCCATTTGCTATGCATAGTGAGTAAAAGCAAAAATAATAATTTCAAATGCGTAACACTTCAGGGGGAATACCACTGCGTGCATGCCAAAAGCGGTGTGATATTGGATATATCGGAAAGATGTAAGGATGGAAGGATATAAGTACAAAAAGAGAAGAGAGATTGAGGTGCACATAGCCATTTTTTCCTTCGGTGGAGGAATAAGAGCTGAGGGACAAAAACAGGAAGAGAAGAACGAGTAAAACATGAGATAAAGATTGTGGAATACAAAGAAGAGAAAAAAAACTAATCGTAAGAAAAAATTGAGCTGCATGAGAAGTGTCTAGAGGTGAAAAGAGGATGAAAGGACTAGATGATGTTGTGATAAAAATGTACAACATATGAAGAGTTAGCCGGAAAATCAAAAGAAATGGAATATTTTATAGGAAGAAAGCTGGCAGAGATCCCGGATTTGGCCATAGCGCCAACCACTTGACCAGGGA
>MU870972.1:11045-27331 GCA_036418205.1 Ostertagia ostertagi
TTTTTTTTCGTCACTGCAAGTCTTTCAACATAAGGAATACAAGTTTTGACCAAGTCTTGATTCGATTCATGAACACAAATTCTGTATTGGTTTTGTCACCGGTCGTGGTCGCTAAACTCGATTACGAAACCCTGTTTCCGAGATTAGGCCCTAATTGGCGGGTAATAGAGCCCTTTTCCGGCGAAATATTGATTTCCCATACTGAGACAAATTTCCAATGAAGGCAATTTCTTCCATAAGGTTCTGTGGACCGAAATTGACCCGCGACTGAATGAACTCATTGTTGAGTAAAAGAACTCTTCTATTTCAAATTATCGTTCAGCCGGTCAACCGAGTCGACGAATGGATCTGGTTGTTCTTGGATTGGCGAGAGGTTTCCAAGTGTGGACGTTCAACGTGAGTTGTTCTACCAACTCTAACGTCATAAATAGATCAGGAAAATACTTGTGAAGATGTCAGTGAGGTTTTGGAGGGGCAGGATGCTTTTTCGCTGGAATATTCTGTCAGTACCTGCGTTTATCTAGGTATATTAGTGCTGATCGCCTGGGCGCTTAAAAGTTTTCAGTTACCAAACACAGAAATCGCTGTTTTTATTGTTGTCTTGTTCTGCGGAAAAGCTGTTTTTGCTGTTGCTTATTTAGAATGCCGTCAAGTTTGTATTGTTTATTCAGATGTTTCCGCCATTTTTCCCTTCCTGTTTCCGAATGTTCACTAAGCGTACGGTGCTGTGGCAGTTGAGATTACGCTGACGAAATTGTCAGAATTAAATCTTAGAGCCACGGTCGTTTGCTTTAGTGATATTTCGAAAGCCGAATTGGTTCGGGCTGACTATGGGCGTAGGATTTGAATGTTTTTGAACGCGAGCATGGTATTCACGAATGAGTGTTCCATTTTTGACGTTGGCGCCATTTCGTAATTTGGTTCAGTAGACTTAAACGGAAGGAATGGGAGGACTATGTGAGGTCAAACTGGTAAACTGACGCGCTATTCCCAAAATGTAATGTTGAAATCGTGATCGTGCAACAGTCTTTCAACATAAGGAATACAAGTTTTGACCAAGTCTTGATTCGATTCATGAACACAAATTCTGTATTGGTTTTGTCACCGGTCGTGGTCGCTAAACTCGATTACGAAACCCTGTTTCCGAGATTAGGCCCTAATTGGCGGGTAATAGAGCCCTTTTCCGGCGAAATATTGATTTCCCATACTGAGACAAATTTCCAATGAAGGCAATTTCTTCCATAAGGTTCTGTGGACCGAAATTGACCCGCGACTGAATGAACTCATTGTCGAATAAAAGAAACTCTTCTATTTCAAATTATTCGTTCAGCCGGTCAACCGAGTCGACGAATGGATCTGGTTGTTCTTGGATTGGCGAGAGGTTTCCAAGTGTGGACGTTCAATGTGGGTTGTTTTACCAAGTTTTAACAACGTAAATAGTTAGCGAAAATTTTTTGAAGATATCAGTGAGGGTTAGAGGAGTAGGATGGCTATTTTGCTGGATTCTCCTTTCAGTACAGTGCACATAAGTAAATTAATGCTGATTGCCTAAGCGCCTGTAAATTTTCGGTTAACAATTACATAAATCGCAAAGGCTACGAACCTTTTTTTTATTGTTTATTTCATTTTTATTTCATTAGTTTTATTACTGCAGAAAGCTGTTTTTGCTGCTACTTATTTATAATGCTGTTAGATTTGTTCTGTTTGTTCAGATGTTTCCGCTCTTTTTCCTTTCCGATTTCCGATTGTCTGATTAAACGCGTAGAGCGTGGCGGTGGGCACTGAGATTACGGACCGAGAATTGTTAGAAGCTTAATCTTAAAACTACCATACCCTGTTTTTAGCGTCTGGGAGTGTAAATTAGTTTCGCTCACATAATGATCAGGATTTGGAATGTTCTTGAACACAAATACGGTATTCACGAATAAGTGTTCCTTTTTTGACGTTGGCGCCATTTTGGCGGTAATTTAGTTCAGTAGACTTTAGCGGAAGCAATGGGAGGAAGATGTGAGGCTAAACTGACGTAAACTGATGCTAATCACAGAATGTAATGTTGAAATCGTGATCGTACAATGGCCTCGAAGCTTTTCGAAATGAAACCCATGAAGCTCTCCGAAAGGGCTATTCGTTTCTTGATGTATTTTTTTTCTCACCCACTAGACAGTGTGAGGTGATATGAAAGCATTGAGTACTGGCTCAGACTCTCTATTCGGCTTTCGCTTCTAAATCTAGCGTATAAAGACAGTGGCGTCAGGAACTGTGTAGACTACGTTGAAATCATGGAGTTTATCGATCTTAAGGCTTATTTGAATATGCAGTGCGAAGCTCTACGTGTTCTACATAGACGCGTTTACAGGAAAATGGAGATTGCGAGGAGGTGATGTCAGAACGACAAGGTCCGATTCGAGCTTTTGTGCCGTTATCAGGAAAATTTCGAGCTGCGCAATGATGAGCTTGACATGTGCGTAAGAATTCATTCGTTTCTGGAAAAAACAGGAAAATTCTTTTTCACCAAGTTCCTTCTCAATTCGATCTCATTTTACTGGCAAAATGGTAATCATCGCAATTCACTTCAGGTTTGCTGATCAAAGACCTTTTGTGGCGATGGTAGACACGTACACAACTGTACCAGATCGACAGTATTGCTCCGTGTCAGTGGTTTCACTCAGCACTGGCAAAGGAGTTCGACGTTTCGCGTTCGAGGAACCAGTATGTGGCTTGAACGCAGCAGCTAGGTTAGATATTTATGACTCATTTTTTGAGAAGTTTTTTTTTATTCCACCTGTTTCTACAATGTTAGTATTTGCCAGCGCCAGTTGTGTCTACTAGCAGAGCGGGCGTGGAATATTGCCCGAGACTCGTGCTTTAGCTGTCACATGATTCTGTTTGGTGAACATTCTTATCCCTTGTGATAGCGACGACCCTCTTTGTAATGTTGCGAAACAAGTGTTTGGATCAAAGGGAGTGCTTCCTGGCTATATTCATTCAGAAGGAGTTACAGCAATGGCTAGAAACGTAATATTTGCGTATGTTTTAGGTAGGCAGCTCACTATCTCTTTCTGGAATCTGTTTTCTTTTAAATAGTGCGTTTGTTGTGAAGATTTGATTGTTATATTTGGTAGCCGCACATAGCCGTTCTCTTGGCCCAGTGCTCATTTGAAGGCCTTTTCGATTTGACTGCGGTGCTGCTTAGCGCCTCAGAAAAGAGTTTCATGGCGCCAGTCACGTTACCTTGATCCTTGCTTTGGTATGGAAGTGGCGTTGACTACCTCACCGGGTAATTGGGTATTATACCGGAATCAATCGTTATTCGTGTGAAATGCAATTCGTATTCGATCTAGCTGATCATTTGACAGATTTCTGCCGAATGCCGCGTCATGCGCCATCAAATTAAAGAATTCGTATTGAGGTTTGTAAAGGACAAATACCTTATAATTTGTGCACATATCAATACCCACGATGTCGGCCTTTTAACAAGAAATGCTCTTGCGTCACGTGTCTGCCGCGCGATGGGCCTTCTAGCTGACAGCCGCTGACGGATAATGGGTCTCATGAATCACCGTATAATCGCGTTCATCTCTCAGTTGTACCCTAGGCATGATGACGAAAGGTGTTCAATAACAAAGCGTGGTTATTGAACCTCAGAAACAGAATTATGCATTCAAGAGAAAGGTTCGAAATGTTGCAGATACCTTGTGGTGTCACTATCCACACGATTGGTTGTTCACGATGTTGTCACACTCACGGAAGTACGCTCGATTCGAGTCGTCCAGCCGCCGGAATCTTGCGCTCCAGCCATTGCACTCAATCAGCAATTCATTGCCTATGCGGATTTCAAGGTGGGTAATTGAGCTGAAGAGTGGTTGGTCTTGAGTTCCGAAGGAATGGGTTAGACTTGAACTCAGCCATTCTTGATATTCTCGGGGTGGATAATGTTGTTGATGTTGTGAGCCTTTTGTTGATTACTGGTAATGATATTTTTGATAAATTACTGTCGATTGATAAAATATTACTTTTACCCTTGTAAGTCTAAGTTACTTACTCGTATGATGCACAAGCTTCATTTACAGTGCATGACGAAATTAGGAGTGGGGTTTTTTTTGTAGAGCGAGAGCGCGTGAAGCGAGGTATATCTTATGATTTGGCGCGAAGTTGCACCTCGTAAATCGTAAGTCAATGTTTCGTGGAAACACGGGAAGAGGATTTTCCATGAGGTTGGAACAATTAATCAAAATTCATGAAGGTCTTTAGAATTTTTGCAATTTTTGGCGTTGCTGCCATTACAAGTAGCGGTCCATTTGATCCCCGCTCGGTGGCACAGACCCATCAAGAATCGGAAATTGTGGAAGAGGGAGAGAGGTGGATGGTGACTCTGAAATTGACACACGCACCCATGGTCGAACCTATAAGTGATAGTCAGAAATAATGCAAAGCAAGCTTAACTGCTGATTTCAGCCTAATCCTGATATGCAGAGTTGTGGAGGAATGTGTGCGGATGTGGACGATATGCCGGCGACCTATGCGAATCAAGTGTTCATTGTTGCAAAGGTGTGTGAAATTCAAAATATCGAATTAATTCTTTATGTATTGAAATCTCATTAATGCTTTATTGTGGCTTGTCGATCATGATGACAAATCACATACACTGCTTTGCATAAATATAAATCCACCTGGATTTTTCGTGAAAAATCGCCTATCAGGATGTTTCCGAAAAAAGTTCAGAGAGAGAAATGTGCTCATCATAGATAGGATTTTGGGTATCAAAACCCACTTGCATTTCGAAAACGCAAAAAATTTTATCTTTATTTTCTCGAAAAGGGTTCACTTCGCCGATTTTGCAAAAATATAAATCCACTTCACAAAACGTGCTAAATAACAACGGAAAAACAACAAAAACAAGACTTCTTCTAGTTAGTAATCTATTGGACCCCCATTTCTCCGAATAACTTGGAAAATGCGATTGTCCATGCTTCTGTAGAGGTTTCCGATAAATTCCTCATTGACTTGGTGCCATGCTTCTATTATTGCACTTTTGAGCTCCCTTACGTTTTGAAATTGGGCATTATTGGCATAAATTCGTCGAACCATAAAGCCCCAAACGTTTTC
Source organism: Ostertagia ostertagi (assembly GCA_036418205.1). NCBI lineage: Eukaryota > Metazoa > Nematoda > Chromadorea > Rhabditida > Trichostrongylidae > Ostertagia > Ostertagia ostertagi. Next base: position 16,152 of record MU870972.1, read on the forward strand.
CATGGGATTCAGGTCGGGGCTGTTAGCCGGCCAAGGGAGAAGTGGGACATGGTGACGACTGAACCACGTCCGAGTGCTTTGGCTGACGTGTATCGGTGCGTTGTCTTGCATAAAGAGAAATCGGAATTCCGATTTTCGCCAGAAGGGAAGAAGACCGTGCCGCAAGACAATTTTGTAACCGGATGAGTTCATCTTTTTCGGAACAAAGCACAATTTTAGACGTCGTGTCGATGTGATTGCAGCCCAGACCATAACACCGCCCCCTTTGAAATTCCTCCTTGAAAATGGAGCTTCTCCTTCCTGAGATCGTGCCAATAGTACCGGTTTCCGTCGGGGCCATCGCAGTTAAATTTCTTTTCATCGCAGAACACAACCTAAAGAACAAAAATTCAGAAATGTAGAAGAATGAAGGCTGAAGTGCTACCCGCCACCTTGCTCCAGTCTGTCCGGCTGAATCTTTTAGCAAAAGCGACTCGATTCTCACAATGGCGTCTGGTCATGAATGGCGCCTTTCGCATTTTCTGTCGGACGATGAATTTAGACTTCTTTAGTACACGCCAGACAGTCCACATTGAAACGAAGCTTCAAGGAGGATCTGATTTGCGCGCAAGACTTGGTTGTGTTGGAGACTTCTCGTAGAATCCGGCGCTTGTCCCTGTCGGATAACAGAGGGGGACGTCCGGGTTGCTTCTTAGTTCCATATTCTGAAGGCCTCTTCACAAAGCTGTTGACAACGCCATGACTCCGGCCCAAATTTCGTGCAATTTGGCGGTTCGACCATCCTTGCTCCTTTCTAGCGGCGATTTGCCCTTTTTCGAATTCCGACAGAGGTTCTCCTCTTGGCATGACCTAGAAAAAAGACAACGTAATAGAAGTGAAGCGGACTCATGTAATAGAAAAGGCATCCAGCGAGTAAAAGTGTGGTGGATTTATATTTTTGCAAAATCGGCAAAGAGGCTTTTTTCAAAAAATAAGGCAAAAAAACTCACGTATTCTCGAGACGGGAGTTGATGTCGATACACGAGATGCTATCCAAGTCTGGTACATTCTCCCTGCGGGGGCTTTTCAGAAACGTAATATCATGCAAATTTTCAGGATTTTTCTAGGTGGATTTATATTTATGGCAAAGCAGTATGATTTAATTAATGTTAGCTCCTTTTGTTGCCTCAGTGCTGCAGTGGAGGGCATTTTTTGCATAGCAGCTTCGTCTGGTTTCGCAACTTTTTCGCTGGTTTGGTGTCCCGTTATTGATCCATTTGTGTCCTGGAAAGATGTTGGCTTTGGTGCAAATTGTTGGGAATGTCATTTCAGCAGTTGCAAGAAAAAGTGCAAAATGGATCAGAAGTTCAGTTTCGGTGCAAAATTAGGGCGTTGACTGCAATTTTGTTGAGGTTTTCTTGTTAACTGGGCTGCAATAATCTTGCATTTTCGAAATTATAGCCTAATTCGGTGGTTTCTAACTGAAAGCGTCGAAGGTTATTCGTGAATTTTGGTATGTTGGAGCTTTACCATCCAGCAACTACGCTTTCAGGCCCTTTCTCGTACGGTAACATCATCGGTGACTGGTGGAAGTGGAACGAAAGCTGGTGAAGTTCCCATGGGAATCGTCACAGTGGTGGGATCTGGAATAGAAGTTGAAGATTGGGTTGTTTATTTTTTGTATTTACGATCTGTTCAAGCTAATGTTTTTAGAACTCTGAGGCGATGGCTGTTATGCGCACTTGCTGCCCATAATGAGCCCCTGGCTACCATGGCATGGTCACCGGATGGACGTTTGCTGCTGACGACGGATACGTCGGCATGCGTCTTCAATGTCTTCTCGATACTAACTCATCCCTTTACTCCGCTGTTATCGGCTGTACAACACTTGTATCGGCTACGTCGAGGAACGACAGTTGCCAAGGTTTGTCCTGAAGATTTTCAGGATTAGTTTTTGTCGTCTTTGGCTCTGGCTAAGAATTAGCTCCTTTTCTAAGACTATGGGTCTAATTTTAGTTCCATGCTTGAATTTCTTTGCAGTGGTGTCCCTGTGCGTTTTCGTTGGACTGCCGTTGGGTGTCAATTTGCACGAACCATGGCACTTGTCACGTTTTCGCAATAAGCCCGTATGGTGGAAAGCCATCACGACGAACTCATGGCGAGCATTTCACGAACAAGTACGCTTTTTTAGCCTTACGTTGTGTTATATGTAACATTGCTATGTTTGTCTTGAATAAATTTTCTTCATTTCTTCGTGACATCTTCGCCTACAAAAACAGTTTAGCATCTTCGCATCAATTCCAGTCCTTGTGTTGATCTAAAGAAATAACATCTGCCCACACCTTCGAAAATTTATTCAGTCGAACTCCACCATTCAATTTCGTAACAACTATACAATTTATTCTGCTGGATTGGGTTGATCTCCCTTATTTCTGAATCATAATATATTTCAAGCTCATGGCATACATTTGTGCTGTTTTTCTGATTTGATTGCAAGCTTTCGTGGTACTGCAAAGTGTATTCAGGGAATCGCGCTTCCTCCGTTCAGCCGGTCTGGCCAGTGGTGTAGAGGCGCAGGCCGTATTGCCGCCACGAACAAGGAGCCAGAGCGGGGCTACTCCTTTGTCTCGGTGAGTGCTTTCAAGCTTTTTTGGTTAGTTGACTTTTACTTTGGGCCTTTGCTTTGTGTACATTGTCGAAATGTCACATTAGTAAAATGTGTAGAAAAGTTGTCTTCAAGCAATATCCCACGTATCCTAGAAGGCGTTTGTCCCTTCCTTTTCCGTGGAATCATTGCGCGTATCAGTTTGAGAAGGTTGAGAAAGTGGAAGCTTTCATTAATAGAGTTTGTCTTAGGAGGAAATGCGAATAGTTTTGAATTGCTTTTCTGTATATCCGCTAATACTTCCTCATTCTTTTCATGGTACATTTCCCTATGGATTTTGAGGGTTTTTCCTCTCACTTTTATTGCATGCATCGCTGGTTGAATTGTTTCTGTTTTATTGTTTTATGTGTTTTAGTGAACATCCGTGCATGTGGAATCGCACAATGGCTCGGTCAACGGCAAATCCGCGCATTGGTCCGTACCCGCCACCGGTTATGCTATATTCGGTGAAAAAGATCAGAGTGCGTTTACTTGATAGACATTGTCATCCTGTACAGTTGACTATGAATTTCTTTAATTACATGGCAATATATTGTAGCTTCACTAAAGGTGCCCTTATTTCAGCCCCAAATGAGCGCCTCGAGTCTACTCGCCCTTGGTAAGGACTTAGCTCCGTTGGCCTTGACGGCGGTTGGTTCTGGCAGCGGCTCGAAACGACGTGCTAGTGTGGACTTGTCGCGCATCTCATTGGCGTTCGCCAGTCGCACAATGGCATCTGCCCGCTCGCCGTCGCTTCTCATCGCAAGCGCTGATGGAGGCATAGTATGTGAGTATGAGCTGAATCCTCGAGTGCAAGCTTCGATGAGCGCTGAAGATCCGCCTCAGCTTGATGTTTCACCAACGTCGATGTGGACTCTACAGAGGTGAGCTGTTAATGATTTACGGGAGTTCTTGTCATCAGAATTGAGAGGTTTTTGTTTTTGTTGTCTTTTCAAGTAAGAAAGTAGTTTGATCTGAACAATTGACTGTAGGAGGCAAAATTCCCAACCATTCTATGGACTCGGAAGCCCGAAAGAACACGCGCTGGTCTCTGAAAGACGCTGATGACCACGGATGGTTACTCTGGTAATCGGGCACAAACCATTTAAGACTTTCATCTCTCGCCGCTATGAATGTTCTTGCTCGGACCTGGCTCGGCAGAAAAATCAGTAGCCAGAAGAATTTGAGGCCCCGACTCAGAAGCCAAGCATGCAAATGTCAACCTTGTCGTGAAGCTAGAATGAATCTTGGCGAGAGAATGCGAATCATCAACGCCAAGCACTGTCATTTTTCAAGTTATCCGACGCTGAGCCAATGCGCATTAATGTTCCCATTCGAGAAAAAAGGTTCCGTGTTGCTGGGTAGTTGCGGTTACCGAGTTTGGGCTCGAAATTCATAGAATCGCCTTTTTCGTGATTTCATGAGAAGTCTGTACTTATTATCTGCCCCAGAGTGCTACCTATCCATGTACGGCGAATTCTGATCCAACAGTGCAAGAGTGTAAAAGAAAGCAGGGCTAGCAGTGAATTATCGCCGAACGAAGCGAAATGAGCGCAAAAAATTGTCAGTCTGTGTGTCGAGATTGTCGATATAAGACTAAGTTGAATTAGATTCGATATCACGAGCTCCTCTAGAAGACGTTCAGATAACAAAAATAGAGAGATTAAAACGGTGAAGATAGAATATATCACAGCGTGGTTGATGTGCCGTTGCCACTATCACTCCATTGACACGCACGTCGTTAGTCACGATCAAGCGGTGGATTAACGTTAGCTGTCAGACTGACGTCTTACTTCGTCGTAAAATGGCAGCGCTGAGAGGCGGGCGGGGGGGAAATAGAGGCAAAAATTAAATGAAAACCGAATGCAATTATTTTCATTATATTAATCAAGTCAACCTAACGTTATGCAAATAGCAAAATAAAAGACAAAATAAACACTGTCTTTACTATTATGGGAAAGCTCGAGTATCACTTTGCAAGAGCGAGAATATGGAGTATCTTTATGAATATCGTGCTGTCTCTATTATAATGCTTCTTAATTTTTCAGGACGAAGAACAATCCGGATATGCCACCACCGTTGCAGCAAGGTAGTCCACTGCTGGCATGGATTACTGCCTGACAAAAACGCGTTTCTCGGAGTATCTCGTGAGACTGAACACTTGGATTACCGCGAAGTAGAGGTTGAATATGATGGTTCTATTGTTGAACGCGGCTGCCGCAGTCATTTGGATTGTGTATGCCTTTGATGAAAATGAGAGCAGCAGAGTGCACCGCTATGGCAGAAATAAGGAAACTCAGAAACGGTTAAAATGCAAATTTCCCTGGGATTTGTAGGGTGACGAAGAGGGCACTGAGTCGAAGCAAGAAAACAGGCGTAATAGGCAGAGTGTACAGCGGAGACCTAGACTACGCGGCGTGGAGATTAGGCTGCATTTCAGTCAACAGTCTAGGCTCTTTTTAGCTTCAGTAACAAGGCTAGCGCTCTTGTCATGTTTTTGTACCGTGAAGGCGGCACGCTTCCCACAACTACTCTCATATCCTTAAGTTCCATCTAGATTCAGCACGAAAATTTATGCTTTTATATTTTACCACTTACTCTCACATAACAGAACCATACCGATCGGTCGACGGGCATTCTGTTTTTATGGGCTATTCTCAAAAAAACTTTTTTCTTTGATAAATCGACTTTCCGGAATACTTCTATATCAGTAGGTGGGTAGTTGCTAGATGAAAGTCTCTAAATGAGGACGGATTCTATTTAGAAGTTACCCAAGCGTGAAACTTTTTGTGAACGGTTTCTGTATATTAAAAGCACTTGCATGGAAACTAGAAAGTAGGTCTGTTTCTTTTGAGCGGCTCTGGAAGTGCTAAAAATAATGGCAGTGGTTTGTGGTTCGGTCCTCACTGAAGACAAGTTTTTGCATTTGTCTAAATTCCATTCCTTGTGCTTATTATCTAAACTCTTTCAGTGAACAAAAAAACTGATACTGATATGCCAAATTCGAATAGAACTTTCCTTTTCTATGGGAAACTTCTCACTTTTTTTCTGGAAATTGCAAAACCGCTTAACAAAAATGATCCTATGCTTATGCTCCACGCCCTGTTATGATATACAAAACACCGTTCCGAAAAGCGCTCCACGTCCTGAACGACTTTCCTCGGTAACTTCATAGTGTGATGGGTAACATAGCGGAAAAATATTTAGTCATTGAAACCATCGAGAACATCTCAGACCACTGCCAAATTTTTTCTCCAATAATGATTTTACCAACTAAATTGGTGCCGAATGCAATTTTCCAAAATATGACAAGGGTCGCAGTTCTCCTTCGTTATCGTTCATGTCTATCGCCTTACCGTTTTTTGTTTGGTGGAAATGCCAGCAACGCACTCACAGTTTAGCTCTTAAGGTCGTTTCGATTATGATCAAGGTATGATAGAGATGGGAACCTTGTTTGGCTTCTTGGAGACCTTCGTAGGACTAATCATCAGACTCCTACTCCATTATGTTCCTTTTGACTTTTGCGAAACTGTGCACTTCTTGTGCTGAGCTGAGTCCGACCAGCGAGATATTGATCGCCTTAAAAACGGACAAAAGATTAATTAAATACGGTTCTCGAACAATTTCTATGATCTTTACAGGTCTGCACCTATTCGGGCCCGCATCGACGGTTATGGATGGGTCCTCAATTCAAGTTCTTCGAGTACCGTGAGGAGAACACCAGTGCTGAATTGGTTAGTGAAAAATTTTCAGGATTTTGTCATTATACGATTTTATGATTTAATGTGTTCCAGATGACGCCTTCAGAGTCAAGGCACTCTTTGTCGTCCATAAAATCGATTCCTGTGGTGATAGGAGGTTAGTTGTTTCTAGGTAGCCTCCTTGTGTTTGAGTACGTGTCAGACTTCAACCGCTAAACCGCGCAGGTGCATCGCTCGGATTATCCGAGTGGCTAGCGATTGATCACAAAGTCTGGCACCTGCCTTAAAGGCGCATTCCATGGTTGCCGTGGTAAGCTTACTGCGCTGAATAGTGGGACATTAGGTGCTATGAGAGGTATTAGTGGGAAAAAAGCGAAGAAACCAACTTGCAAGATAAGGTGTTTTGGGGCGGTGGAGGAATCTGATAATGAAGAGACACTGGGCGCCGAGGCGAGGGATCGGGCGCAGAAGCGAGGGAGCGGGCGCAGCGCGAGGAGAAGCATAGCGGAGGGAGCGCGAGAGCACAGACGCTAGGCGCTTCGCGAACTGCTGGACTGCCCTCCGATTGCCAATTCGATGCGCGCGCGAGCAATTAGCTGTTTTTTCTAAATGGGCAGATCGTTCAGAAAAGTGTCATATATGCATTAAACTGCTCGTTTACTATCTAACATCTACGTTGTCGTTGTAGGTGCTGGTAGTAGCTGTGCAAATAGTGAAGCTACGCGTATCGAGTGCGGGGTCGTGGGCAAGTGAAGTCTCGATGGCAATGGGTGATGCAGTGAATGCGAGCGGCAGCGCGACATCAGTGGTCAGATTGCTGATGCAATGCGCGATCTTGAACTGGAGGATCAGGTGAGTGTACATGCTTGTTTGATCCTTACGATACGGAAGCAGTTTCGATTAATATCTGAATCACGGCAAAAATCCTTTCAAATCTCAGAAGGCATGGATGGCCTGAAAAGGGTGATATGTGGAAATCTGATGGGATCATGGTAGTGGTGTGGGGTCGAGAGCAGATGTGTCTCAGGGCTGGTTGGAAGTTAGCGGTCGTAGAAGTCAAGAAGAAAGCAGTACAGAAATGGTTAAAAAACAGAAAATTTTGGCTTTTCAAACACTATTCATTCCTGTTCACCCCGGCACGGCAGTATTGGTCGGAAAGTGGCGTAGGGCAAGTGGCACGCACTACCACGCTAGCGGACGACTAAGAATCACTATCGTGAGTTCGCCCGGGGCACAAGCCTTCCTATCCCTCCGGGGTCGGTTAATTGGTACCAGACTTGTCTGGGAGGATAAAAAAAAAACACTGACTTGAACATCGGCTGGCCCCCGCAAGTCATTGTATAGGCCACATCGCATTCAAACGCCACTGCGAATGTACAAATGGAAGTAGAATGCGTGCCGCATCCCAAAAAGGGATTGATCAACGGCAAATGCTTTATCCTTTATCCTTTTATCTCCGGTCACGCTTGACGGCCATTGACGGAAATGGCAGTGTTGGAGCGTGTTCAAAGATGGATCCCAAAATGTATAGAGAATGCGCTATGTTGTGAGCGTAAGCGAGACGGGGGGGGGCGAGTTACGGAAACCCCTTCAAGTTGAGGTGTGACTGATCGTGGAGCGGTTGGCGAGTGTACGAGAATGGCGCATTCTTTAGAGTGAGCAAGATTGTCATAGTGGGAAGGGGGTTGAAAGCGAGTGCCAATATTCAGACGGGGTTTTGGAAGGACTAGGTAAAGTAGGAGAGTTAGCGTGATCTTAGGACAAATCCGAATCAAATACTGTAGAACCGGCCATGATGGCAAGGGAGAGGGGAGGTTGCATTGGGGGAGCCTCACAAGACAGATGGTTGTGGTGGGGAATCACATCGAGTCTATTTGAGGAGGGGGGGGTCGCAAAGTTTTGAAAATGGTGGGTACGTGACGGTTGTCCCTGGTTGGCGGTCTGAAGGACAACTCTTCAATCATGTTTAGTCATTTGTGAATGACAATCTGGACGAAACATAATGCCATTAGTAAATGAACGAGCCCAAGGCGTGGAAGACTTACCATTAGTTGACTTGGGCGAGAGTTGATCCGAGATTTGGCCCCGGACCGTACCTTTGGGAAATGGCGTCTTTTGCACTGAATCACCTCTGCCTGAGTGCTTATTAGCGGTTTTTATATTTGTATTTCTAATCGTAATCAAACTGCCTCCTACATGACGTGATTGATTCTAATAGTGCGTATTTCTAGCCACCAGCTTCTGAAGTATTCTTCGACACCTCTCCTGGTATTGGACGAAAAGCAACAAAAGCGAAGGCTGTCATGGATGAGGAAGATCTGGATTTTGATGACTTCAGATGAACGAAACAGGGTTTTCGATTGTACCAGTAACCATTTGGCCATTTCTCTTGGCTTTCTTTCACAACACATCTCTAGCAGCAGCCGACAGGCCAAGCAGGGTTAGCGTTGCCGCCCAATCTTTACGCCAGTTTCTTCTGTGAGGAACATAATACTGATAGTCATCTGACAGCACCCGTCTACCGACAGTGCACCTTTCTCATGCTAGTTTAGAGTTTCCAAACGATCATGTGTCTTCATGTACTTGTAAATAAGCAGCACTCGGCACTAATTATCTCGCGGCATTTTTTTTGAACTTCTTTTTTTGGTATTTCTCTTCTCATTTTTCAGTCTTATAAGTTTTCCAATGATATTTTATAGGCTGATCATCCTTTTTTCGACTTTATGTAACATTTTTTTCCGTTTGGTGTTGATTTCATATAACTGTGTACATAGTTGTATAGAACAGCGTTTTAGAAAGTTGTCTTAGGTACTGCTTGCTTCGCACGTTTCCTCTTCTAGCGGCTATTCAGTACCTTTCTGAGTTCCAGGTCGTATGAACCCTTTCTACACTAAGAAACGGTGATATTTCAATCGTTAGCGTCGGAGAGGTTCCATAATATCCATTGTTCAGAATTGAACCCCGTAGTCAAGAACATCCGCAGCTGCTATCACCGTCATCAACCGTAGAAAGGGTTACACGGGCATTTCAGGGGCCGTAAGGTATGCTTCCCCGAACAAGAGAGAGACCCCTCCCTGGTAAGATATGCTCTCCCCGAAAACTCGGGGAAAGGCCACGCCCACCGGTTCTCGGGGATATCTCCCGATTGACATGCAATCGGGGAGATATCCCCGTGATTGACATGCAGGCTGTCAATATCTCCCGAGAGTTCGTATAACTTCGTATAATGTATGCTATACGAAGTTATTACGTTTCTATTGTTGGTTCACAATTTAACTTTCCCCCAATTTTTATACTTTCTTCTGAAAATTCCTGGGTCCAGTGTGCAAATTCGCATGTGTGTACCAAATGCATCAAAATTCTTGCTGAGAGCTGTAACCTCCGCCCACCAAACCAACATTGCATTTGTTGGAGGGAATACTACCATTTAAAATGCTCATCGGTTTTTCACAGTTTTCTCAAAAGACAGTGAAGTCTTTGAAGTGATGCCCGCAATCGTCGTCAAAAAGGTGGCCCTAGTTAAATCAGTCGAGACGGGGCTGCACCAGTCTTGTGCTGAAATGGTAGGACACCTTAGCAGTGACTGATCGATGGCACAAACGCTTTAACGAAGTTGATTGACAAGAAATTCTAATAAATGTGCTCATCTGCTACTCACGTGTGCTCAAAAAGGGTGCGTTTTTGACCCTATGTGGCAAAAAAGACTCCGGGAAAAATTGTCCAGTTGAGCTGGTAAGTAATAAATTTTCCACCATAACAGTGCAGACCCTACTCTAACTAAATGCTACTAATATTTTATTCGAGGGCTACGACAACTTTTAGCAAGTGAGAGGGATGATTTGTCAGATGATGTCAAAACCGACCTACCTCTCTTTTTCGACTCAAAAAATTCCTAGCTTTAATCGTACGAGGTTTCCACTCATACTGGTAAATGGGAAAGTGCTAATGAGTCATTCGATGAATATGCTGTTTCACTCCCCGGATTCTGAATTAAAATATTGGTGGTCCGAAACTCGTGGTGAAAAAACGACACTAAGATATCCGGTACCTAATAGTTAGCCGCGTTTGTCGTCATATGTAGTGAACCAAGAGCGCGTAGGGTCTAGATGGGCATGGTCATCCACCGCTCGACGTCTCCTGTGTTGTCTACTCAGGTAAGAAGTGCCACTCTCACACGTCTTTCTCACTGTCGGGGCATCCTGTCTGCGGCGCGTACACGGAGAGTATTGTCCAGTACCCCTCCTTCGTGTCTATCCTCACAGCCATGATCCGATCGCTGATCCTGTTCACAGCGGAGACATAGTCCTTGAGCGACTCCGCTACCGCTATGGCCACACCGTTCCGCTTGGTGTCTTCTCCATTGTAGTAGAGTTGACACCTTCCCCGATTTCCCTGGCCTTAGCGCCTTTCCATCGCGTCTCCTGAAGGCAGGACTTGGATATTCCTGCGCGTCATCAGATCAGCAACCTCTCGGGACTTCCCAGTTAGCGATCCTACGTTCAGAGTCCCTAATTCGAACTAGCTTCTTTGGCCGAGGCCGTTCACTCCTCGGTAGCCCTCGCATACTGACCACAGAACTCGGGCGGGGTTCTGCGCGCCACTTCCGGGTGACGTCCTAGCTTTATCACTGATATCTTTTTCGACTTTAGACATGTTTTGTGTGACTGGGGTGTTCATCAGCCGGCCTGTCAACCTGGGCCTGACGCTGGTACTAGAACCATTTTTGCAATTTTTGCAAGGCATGGTTTACAGCCTCGGCAGGGATCGAACTCGCGGTTTTTCGGAGGTGCAGACATGAGTCTAACCTCTTAACCACTCGGCTATCCCTGCCTCTAAGCGGAAACTGTAACAAATTT
>MU870973.1:1435-25583 GCA_036418205.1 Ostertagia ostertagi
TAGCTATATGGTTATCCTATGCCTAATTGTTCCTTAATTCCTCAATTTGCTGAATACCAGGTAAGGCAAACGGGCAAAGCATTGGATGACACTGATGCTTGGTCAAAGAAGAAAAGGGGACGTGCGAATGCAATTACGCTTACAGCACAAGGTGATGAGGTACGATAATGTTCTGTCTTGGACCACCATGATTCTGTAGCAAACATGCGTATACTTGTCAATTTGGTACAGCTCATGTGAATAATCGCTTCAAGGCTGATGAGTCGATCGCTGATGATGCGTCTCCTATGGCTGAAGGTTCTGATGACACTTCTCCTACAGGGCAAGCTTCAAACTCCATGTCTATCCCTGACACCTTGTCTTGTGAACAGAGAATTATCTATGAGAATCCACGGAGTGGAATGTATCATTTGAAGAAGCTGGTTAGTATTTTTGTGTTATTTTTCCTCAGTCGGTCGCATTTTTGCGGAAGCCATAATGAGACCGCCGTCACACTCGGCGACGGACGAGCGATCGCGATCGCTCCATCGCTTGTCCATCGCTTGCAATCGCTGCCGAGAGCGATTGGCAAGCGATTGCGCAATCGCTTGCAAAGTGCACAAGCGACGGGCGATTGGCCCCGCCCCCAGTCGATGCAGTCGGCTGCGGTATCGATCGAGCAGAGCCATTGCCCGTCGCTTGTGCACTTTGCAAGCGATTGCGCAATCGCGTGCCAATGGCCGATGTCAGACTTTGCGATTGGAGCGATTTTGCACTAATTGGAGGCGCGACACTGACGCGACTCAAAAATACGAGGCCACGACGCTAACCAAAGGCCTTTTCGTTGCTGCCGTGCTGCCATGCACATTAATTGCGGTATACGTGGTGTTTTCGCCCTCTCGCGTAGGACATACTCTCGCGTTTTTTCTCTCTTGGGGCTATGTCTCTCCATCATATCACGGCCGACCTTGCAGTAGAAATTTTAGTGTTTCCTATGGTGATTCTTACTTTTTTATGCACTAATGCTCCTCATTGAACTTCTTGTCTAATTTTTAAGATGTGAGTTTTTTCTACTAACCAGGAAAGGCATTCAAATTCCCATTGAACTTTAAGTTAAGACCAAAATAAAAATATATCGATAGTACTTCAAACCCTGATTACAATTATGGATGCTAAAACTGCAAAATGAATCTGCCAAGGAATCTGTGAGTAGTCAAAGTTGGCTGCATGACAAACGTTACATATGAACTGTGTTACCCTCCGGCTATCGAAATCGCCGTTTAGTAGTAATAGTGCACTCGCTCTCTAGTGCACTCGCCCTCCATCCGATAGGTCATGAGTTCTCTTCCCGTTGGAGCGAAATTGAGAGCATCACCACGACTATACAGCTGCTCGGAAAGCCCGTTGAGGCTAGCACGGTCTATATGTAACGCATTCGACTTGCCAGGGCCAAACTTTGACTGCTCACACCAGGGTCAACCCTGCGTTGCGCAAATTCCCAAATTTTTACGACCCCCTTCCTTTTCGGGGGGTATCGGTACGACCCCCCCCCATATTAACTATCATGTCTTTCACATAATTTAATGCTCATCAATGATGGCAGTCACCAACATGGAGAAGTGGTGGACCGTGGTCAATCCGCGCGCTCTGTCTCGCTCAGAGGAGGAAATCGAGGCAAATGAAGTTTTATTCATTAAATAGAAGGAATTTCCAAATTTTTGCGTAAACCAATACATCATTTTAATCGTAAAGATTTCTACTTTCAGAAACCCACCAGGATTTTTTCGATCTCTCAACTTTCCTTACCTTATAATCTGAAAAACTAAACCTTGTAGCAATTACATTGCAATCCAAACCCCTCCATTCAGAAGGTTATATTTTCTTTCAGAAGCTGTTTCATGAAATCGGACACCAAAATTTTGAAAATATAAATAGTTTTCTTCCTGAGGAGTATTTGAAATGTTGTGGATGTTCAATATTTCAAAAAATCGTCCCGTTGTTCCGTTTTCTGTGCACACGCGAGTTTTTGACATTCAAACATTCATAACTTTCTTCATAATCAACTTTTTGCAAATGTCTAAGGCTAATTAGAAACTAGAAGATTAGAGCTTTCGAACAAGCACCTGAAAATTTTCCAGCGATCATTTTTTCAAAAAATAGTCCCGTTGTTCCGTTCTTGGGTGGTTTGGGGTCCGATTTTTGAGAAGGCGCGAGTTTTCGACATTCAAACGTTAATAACTTTCTTCATACTCAACATTTTGCAGATGTCTAAGGCTAATTAGAAACTAGAGGATTAGAGCTTTCGAATAAGTGCTAAAACTTCTTGAAATAATCACTCGCTCAAAAAATAGTCCCGTTGTTCCGTCAATTCCACCTTGATTTTTTTCAAGCCATTTTCCTGGACCGCGACTATGCAGTCTTTAAAGGCCCATAACTTCCTTTGAAATTAATGTGATGAGAAGCGGTAAAGATTGTTGGAATCCACTCGAAGAGTACTTCATAACAACTGTGAAATTTCCCTGAAATTCCTTCTTCTGCCTCAATTTTCCTACGGCGTCTCTAGAACTCAATTCAGCAAATTCGCTACACTTTGTTTCGCTTAGATTTTATTTGAAAGCATCAAAAACTCTCTTCAGAAAGTTTGTCTGCTTACGGCCGCTGACAGAGGAGTTTTTTATGGGAAAACGCCTGCTCGGGTATACGCCGTGCACCTATCTGTGGGCAGAATTCGCACTCGCATTTGAAAGTCTTCTGTTTTCCTGAAGAAGGTGTTAGTATCCTGATTGAGTTGTATTGTGCTGTTATATGGCACTCTTGTTTCACTTTCCCATGAACTGCTCTACACTTTGTTCTCCTCGGGATTTCAGGAATGTTTCATCATCGAAGACAGACCATGTTTTTGCACTACACTGTAACAAAGTTTTTGGCTATTGTCTATTGTACTCTTGATCTATGCCGCGGAGCAAAAGCGCAGTCCGGATAGCGTCGCTTAAGGATAATAAGCTGATGGTGAGACTTATAGTGCTCTGCATGCTTTAATGCTCCCATGGAGCTCATGTCTGTGTGACTCTCCGACAGCGTGCAGAGCTCCTGGAGAACATTAGAGGCTGAAAGTGCACTCCCGGACACTGCACTTTTCAAGCCGTCTTGCAGCCCGTCTGTGGATACGACCCCCTCCCTTTTCGGTCGGCTGAATACGACCCCCTCGTTGTTCTTTGCGCAACGCAGGGTTGACCCTGCTCCAAACTTTCCCTGGCCTGCTCCATTTTTAGTCTTAATTTCCATATTGGTGATCAGCGTTCAAAGCTCTATCGATATATCTAGGTCTTATTTGAAAATTCATGGAAAGTTGAATGCCTTCCCTTGGATGTTCGATCTTTCGAGAGGAGGTTTTATTAGATTTTTCGAGGCTGTCATATACCAGTTGAATATGAGGCCCTTACATAATATTCAAAATTTTGATCTGAAAGGATTTGAGGGCGCTATCGCAATATGCACGGAAAAGTGGTGGCAATGATTTAAAACCGAAAAAGCATCTCCTTTTTGTTAAAATCGGGACTAAGCCTTGGGCGGAGGAGGACAGACTCCGGAGTACGTTAGCACTTTTCATTTTCTCCGAAGTTTCCGTCTTCTCCAAGTCTTAGTCCTACAGGATGCCCCCATCTTGCTATGGCGCCAATTAGAGAAAAAGCCGCAGTGTTCCGCCTTGATACTTCCACCAACAAATTTCCCAAGATTTTGCGGTATAAATCTGAATAACAATACAAATCAATTTGAAAAGCCACAGTTTTTGAAAATGAAATGCAATTGTGGAATAGGTAGAGCGAGTATTCCCACGAAAATGAAGGTAAGAAATTATTGCTATTAGGTTGGAATTTTGCGTTGTTATTCGGAAATATGCTCACATGCATTACATTTCCAAAATGAAGCTTTTTTTAAATAACGTCTTCAGATGCAAGTTTCTGAGAAATTTGTTGGTGGAGTACCATTATGTGGAGAGTGTACTTGAAAACAATCACGTTGCGTTGAACCACCCATTCCCCTTCCCCTGGCAGTGTTGCGTTTTACTGACTTTTCTGTTCTATTGGTTGAGTTTCCTCTGTCTTCCCAATGTCTTTGCTTCATATGTGTCTTTCTTCAAAGAACACAAAATTTCAGCTGGCTGCTCGATGGGTGGAAGATCTGCGGAAGCAACACGTGCTACCTAGAAATGAGAACGAGAAATACAAGGACATGCTACTGTTGAGTGGCGATTACTCGTTGCGACGTACAGATTGCTCAGGAAATACTGCAGGACAAGCGGGTGTCGAGAAGGTGGAGCCGAAAACCGAGCACAAATCTTTCACTGACACGAATTCTAGCTCAAGCTCAGTGGCCAACGGCGAGGCAGAATCTGTAAGTGTTGACGCTGTTCTGCCTCTCTCTCTTCAAGATTTATGTGGCCTGTATCAGTATAGCCCATGATGGCGATCTGGCCATCATGGGCTATACTGATACATCTACCGTGTATGCTATGAAAACAATTGTATCAGACGTCCATGGAGAAGGCCTGCGTGATTGACATTCAAGAACGCCATTGTAACGAGCTCTTAATATTTTCAGGAGGACGAGAGCAGTGGTTTATGTCCTGAAATGAGAGCTCTCTGGAGAGAACATAACGAGGAACGGTCAGTTGATTGTTGTCGCCAGTCTTTTCACTTTTTCATGGAACTTCTGCTGAAACCTTTGGCTTTTCGAGTTGCTACCACACTAATGCGTCAGTCCTCCTTTTTTAGTGCAAATATGGTGAACCGGATGTACAAAGAGAGGGTGAAATTGCGACTCTTCTGGGAACAGGAGCTGCTTCGAATGGAGCAACGAGAAAAAGGCACATCACCCGTAATGTCAGCTGTTAGGTTTCTTCGTGAAAACGAGATGTGCAAGTAAGTTTTTCATAGGTTTGAGCTTTGCTTGGTTGTTTGCTAAGTACGTTTTGCATACTCGGCACGTCTGTGAGGTAACCAAGAGTATCGTTTCATCTACAGCATTGCAGTGCTCAAATATTGGAGGAAACAAATGAGCCTCTGAAACCAATGAATCGCAGTGAATTCGAAGAACGGAAGAACAAGTCGATCAATCAAATGTACAATAGGCATAGGATGGAAGCCAGCTCACTCTTTGGTCTGCAGGTGATCTTTGTGAATAGCCCGACGGTTGACATTGTTGCGTGTCGTTTTCCACGATTTCTTTCAGCGCGACTTGTGGTTGTGTGAAGCTCGCCGTCGCGGCCTAGAGGTGAATCCCGAATGCATCAAGGAATGCGTTCCAATGGTTAAGGCTGAGAAAACGGATTTTCCTTACTGAGATCACGTCTATCTTGAAATCAGTCATCTAATAACGGCGTTCGAATCCCATAATAATGGTAATACCTGAACTACCGAACTCAAGAGTTTTTCGCTGTCATTATTTTCCTGCACTGATCTTCATTGTCCATGTTCGTACATTTCTCATGAATTCTATGTATATTACATTGAAACCAATTTTATTTATTGTTTTTCCAGTGCTGGCTGTGATTTATGAAACTGTTGTGCTTAAATGAAGGAGTTCCCTCTGTGAATTTATGGATTCATTTGACCAGTCCAAAAGTCGTGATTACTGTACCTCTTGCTCAGTTGTCGTTCTTACTACACTTTCTGGAATCTATTGTTCACTGACTATTTTTTGAGAACAAGGCTGCCAGGAGAAACTTTTGTGTAACGAAGATCTAGAACTGCGCCTGCACAAGTTTGGGATGGCTGTCGATGTGGCTCCCGTACCGTACTCTACGATAATCCTACATTGCCTGAAGTATCCTCACAGTGGAGTTTACGGCGTTCTACTAGGCTCGAAGACGGGTAATAAGATAAAGGTATGATTTTTCTTTTCTGAGATATGAGAGAGGAAGTAAGTAGATTGGCGCATTTGCAAGATATCTATTTTGCCGGTTTTTCAACTATTTTGCTGCTTTCACGTATTCATACACGTAACTCGTGAGCGTCAGCGGTACAAGCAGGGTCAACCCTGCGTTGCGCAAATTCCAAAGTTTTCGCGACCCCCTTCCTTTTCGATAAGTATCGGTACGAATATTACCTATTGTGTCAGTTAGACGCTCAGAGACTGTCGGTATGAATCTTTATTCCTACTACTACATTCCTTTTATACTCCTCGTATCACATCCTTCGTGATCCTCTTCATTCTTCTTTATCCTCACCCATTCCGAACTCCTTCCTTCTGATCGCTCCATCACCCTAAACCGGTCTAGCCACTCTCCCGTAACAGTGTCTTTCACATAATTTAATGCTCATCATTGATGTATGGGCAGTCACCGACATGGAGAAGTGGTGGACCGTGGTCAATCCGCGCGCTTTGTCTCAGAGGAGGGAATCGAGGCAACATGAAGTTTTATTCATTAAATAGAAGGAATTTCCAAATTTTTGCGTAAACCAATACATGATTTAATCACAAAGATTTCTACTTTCAGAAACCTACCAAGTTTTTTTTCGATCTCTCAATTTTCCTTCTTTTATAATCTGAAGTAGCAATTACGTTGCAATCCAAACCTCCATTCAAAGGTTATATTTTTCTTCAGAAGCGGTCTCATGGAACCGGACACCAAAATTTTAAAAATTCAAATAGTTTTCTTCCTAAAAAGTATTTGAAATGTTGTGGATGTTCAATATTTCAAAAAATCGTCCCGTTGTTCCGTTTTTTGTGCACACGCGAGTTTTCGACATTCAAACATTCATAACTTTCTTCATAATCAACTTTTTGCAGATGTCTAAGGCTAATTAGAAACTAGAAGATTAGAGCTTTCGAATAAGTGCTGAAAACTTTTTTAAAGAATCACTCGCTCAAAAAATAGTCCCGTTGTTCCGTTTTTCCCTTGATTTTTTCAAAGCCTTTTTCCTGGACCGCGACTTTGCAGTCTTCAAAGGCCCATAACTTCCTTCAAAATTAATGTGATGAGAAGCGGTAAAGACTGTTAGAATCTACGCGAAGAGTACTTCATAAAAAGTGTAAAATTTCCCTGAAATTCTTTCTTCTGCCTCAATTTCCTAAGGGGTTTCTAGAACTCAATTCAGCAAATTCGCTACACTTTGTTCCGCTTAGATTTGATTTGGAAGCATTCTTCGGAAGTTTGTCTGCTCAGAGAAGGCGTTTTTGTGGGAAAACGCCTGCTCGGGTATACGCCGTGCACCTGTCTGTGGACAGAAGTCGCACTCGCATTTGAAAGTCCTCCATTTTCCTGAAGAAGGTGTTAGTATCGTGATTGAGTTGCATTGTACTGTTATATGGGTACTCTTGTTTCACTTCCCCATGAACTGCTCTACACTTTGTTCTCCTTGGGATTTCAGGAATGTTCGATCATCGAAGACAGACCATGTTTTTGCACTACGCTGTAACAAAGTTTTTGGCTATTGTAATCTTGATCTATGCTGTCGAGCGAAAGCGCCGTCCGTGTATTAAGGATAATAATGGCTGATAGTGAGACTTATAATGCTCTGCATGCTCTAATGCTCCCATGGAGCTCTTGTCTGTGTGACTCTCCGACAGCTGTGGTGCAGAGCTCCTGGAGAACATTAGAGCGTGAAAGTGCACTCCCGGACACTGCACTTTTCAAGCCGTCTTGCAGCCCCGTCTGTCTGGATACGACCCCCTCCCTTTTCGTTCGGCCGAATACGACCCCCTCGTTGTTCTTTGCGCAACGGGCAGTTGTCCTTGGTATAAGACGGGGCGGAAAATTTTTAGCTTTAGTTTCGCCTATGTCGATGCGATCTCGGCTACCAACAACATCTAACCTCTTTAGCGCTGTCAGCCTCGAACTTTTTATTTGACCTTAAGGTTCTGGAACGTATTACAATTTTTTTGAGGGAGCAACATTGCTATTTCGCTTATTGTGGAGGCGTACACAGTTTTAGACATGCTATGCTCATCCTAGCAGGCTGCCACTTAATTTTGATAATGAAGAAGGGAAACTGTTCCTCATGTAAAGGGAAGATGGCCATTCTAGAAGGGGGCGGTGGGTGGCTAGGGTGCTCATAGCGACCTAACGAGACTTGGCTCCTCCCTCTAAGTGCCTTCTTGCCTCTGCCGCCTTCTATGGTTGCTGGTTTATCCCCATCAGACTCTTACCGTTCTGGCGGAGAGGCAGAGCGGAGCGCTAACATTGGTGTCTTCAGCACTAAGGAGACTTGTCTCGCGCAGAAACTATTGACAAAAGAGTTAGGTTGTGCAGTTTTGAGCTGTTTCCCTTGATTTTCTTCGCTTCTGCATCTCTTAGCAGTTTTACGTCTGTTTCAGTAGGCGACCAATTTGGTGGAGACCAATTTTGGTGTGTCTCCTTTTACATCCGCTTTTAAGCGATTGCCCCGGCATTTTTTTAGTTAGCTATATGTCATCTTCGTTAGCACCGTTTATGAATTTTGTTATTAATCAACGTTCATTTAGAGGATTCCACGATAACAACGAAGATCGAAGAAGGGGAAACTTACGTGGTGGAGGGACAGGCGGACCTCTTAAAGCAACAGTCCAGGCAGGGTGGGCGTGGTTGGAGACGACGGCAATCCCCTCGGCCGATTTCCTTTTTGGAGCTATACAGCCCCAGCCATGAACATAAGAAGTGTTAGTGAACAAAAACACAACTTGGGAAACCGCTAGGAAGGGAGCTAAAGTAAGCTAAGTCGTAATCGGCCGAGGGGATTGCCGTCGTCTCCAACCACGCCCACCCTGCGTGGACTGTTGCTTTAAGTGTGCGCCCCGACAAGGATACGGTCCTGGCAATCTAGCATGAGCATCTTGCATAACTTCCCAGCGGCGCTATTGGTGCGGTACCCTCCTCTCGCATCGTCTTGTCATCCTTTGATCGTGAGTCTCTCGTCATTCGGCAGAGAGATCGTAAGCGCTGAAGAGGGCACCACCGATATAGGTTCTATCAATCCGAAATCAACGGGCAACGAAGGGGTTCCATTTCTCGGGTTTTAGGCCATTTTCCTTGGTTTTTATTTTTTCATTTATCAATGACCATCTCTTACCTAATTTCCAATGGCTCTTTCTCATCCGTAAACCGCTTTTAGAGTGCTTCTCATCCATCGTGTGAGTATCATTCATTTCACTACTGACCCGCTAGTAGTTTTCAATCGTTTTTTGAATATTTTTTTTTCGTGATCCTTTTAATGGGTGATTCTTTTTGTGACGCTAAATCACGTGATATACAGCAGACAAAAAGTTACGGGAAAAATAGCGTCTTTATGTGTAGTATAATAGTATAGGAGTACCATGTTACCGAAGCTTGTTATCAAATTCCTCTCCATAACTGCCGCTCATGTGGGTCAAGTGGGAGGGAGCGTTCTATGGAAGCCTGGAATGTCCTTTTTTTTTCTTTTTCGCTGCTCATTCCAACAGCAGTTCATACTTCATTGTTCACGGTTAGTTTTGCTGCGGCACCATTCGCGTGCATCACATCAGACGCTGTGGTATGAAGAGGGCAATCACACTATTTCCAGTGCTCTTCGTGGCAACCTCACGGTTCGGTGCCACTCCAATATCACAGGCCTCCCTTAGCCTCGGCCGATACATTTATCACTTTTCCCGGCTCTGTCATTTCTTGAATCGCAAAATGAATAATCCATAGGTGACTCCGCCTACTCCGGCTATCACACAATCCTGTTTACTCGCTTCCGTTCAGGCATCTCTTTTTTTCAGTCTTGCGGATCCCTTGAATCCTTGTTATATGTCCCGTTTATAACTCAGGCCGCAATTCTTGACGAGGCACGCTGCAACTCCAGTTAGTTATTACCTTCCTATGCTAGACTCTACTCACTTTTTTCCCAGTCCCCCGAACTTTTCGTTGCCCACATTGCCCACACGACACGCATACCATCGATATTTAATCTTTCCTCCTTCTCTTCCTCTATCCACTTGTTTCACCGTTTTCTAGGACTTCTCTGAACCGGATGGAGGGTTAGTAATAAACACCGCCCATTCAAGGACATGCTCTGCCTTCTGTGGGCGGGCTCCCGTCCTGTTCAGGTGCTGGAGACTCAGACATTCCTCTCCTGAATCGACTTTTTTCTGCTCTATAAGCTTCTGTCCCGAGTATGAACTTCTTTTTCATCAGCACTGCCATTTAGAGCGCGTGCGCCACACGGAGTGACAAATACCACAGCGATGGGAATGTGGCTTGTAGCAGTGCGTTTTAAAAGTATAAAGGCACTCTAAGAACTGCTGTTCCGAATTAAAATGGGGAATCCATGACTTGCAAACGGCTTTGTTGAATGCAGCATGTCCCGAAATTGTAGTTGGCTTTGTTCCAGAACGAAATAGAAACCGCATATTTTTATAAGAAATTTCGGAAGCCCTCCTGTTTCAAAAGTATGAAAGCATCTTGGTCAAGAGGGCTCTGAAACCTCGATTGGTTTCTTCTGGTCATCCTGTATGCGAATTCTGTGGGCATTCTCAGTGAAAACATTTCGTCTCTTCTGGATTTGGACGTGTCTGAGAGATCCGGATTTTATGGAAGTAACATAACGTCTGGAAGACTACAATTGTCATCCGAGCACGAATTAAGTCATATTCAGCAACCGTTTTCCAGTTGCACTACGTCAGTTCGACCAGGTCGAGCTTTAGCCTTCGCCCCTCGACACAATAATTACGTTGGAGAACTGCCAACTCACCTCCAAGTAGTAGTGGGAGAGCCACGATAAACGTTCTATGACTGGGCGAGCACCCCAGTACAGCTCGGAGGAACATGAGAGCGAAGTGGAAAACAACAGGAAATTCTACGCGATAGGGAGACATTTTCATTAAGGTGACTAGTTAATGGTATTCTTCGTGTTCAGGTGTCAACTTTGTTTTCGATCGGATAAGTTCAATTGAGACGGACGCGGGGTAGTATCATCGAGCTGGATGGGCTATACAGAAATTGCTCCTTCCGAACGTTGGGTCCCGCCACTATTGAGTCGCTGGTACATCGTTCGACTCGCTGGCGCAAAGTTCGATTCGCTGGTGCAACGTTCGATTCGCTGGCGCAACGCTCGGATCGAGCGATTCGCTAGCGAATCGCTCGATTCGCAAACTATGACATCGGCCGTACTGTTTTTCAGCCTGGGAAATTCGGGGCGGATTTCATATGGTGTAGGATGCATTGTGCAGCGCTTTACTCTCTTTAGCTCTTGCTTGGTGTGGAACGAACTTTAGCGACATGTCTTTGCTAATCATTTACTGCAGTTTCTGAGTGAAGATTGCCGATTTGATTAATTCTTTATTTACGAACCAGTTTTGCTCCGCTCGCTATCGCGCGCATAACACGGAAGATCTGGTGATCTACTCCACAAAAAGCTCACTCTGTCAGTCGGACGTGCCTTCAGGTGGAGTGACCTGAGGTTGGAGGATCGTCGCTTTCATTAAAGTCCATCATACATGCGCGTGAATGCGAAGCTGAGTCGGTATATTTATCATCAACTCGTAAACACCTAGCATTTTTCTTGAATCCTGACAATTTAGCGGTGATTAGAGTTTTGCTGTTAGCCTTAGAAATGAAAATGAAATATGCTCCTTATAAAAAGTGAGATCTGATGCTTATCTTTGCTTTACATTCACACTTTCGCAAATCCTAAAGTTGAGCGGTTTAATGAGTTTGGCTTCGCTCGCTACCGCGCGTCAAAGTACATAGGCGGTAACAAAAATGAGCACAGCCGGGCCCTTGTGTTGAACAGCACTCATGCTTTTGATGAATCTGAGAGATGTTATCAACGAAGGTGACTATACTGCTGGTGATAAAGCAATCATTTTTCGGAAACTAACATGGTCTAGCGGCCGAATAAGCTCAGATAACTAATACCTTTGTTGAAGTTGCACGATAGTTGTTTACGCTATCAGGACTATGCATGGACAACTATCATGCTTTGGATGTTGAGATATTCTAGCGGTTGCAATTCTTACGTCCATTGTTACGTCTATGGCATTGAAAGAGAAGCACCAACACCCATTATGCACAAACACCGACCATCCCAGAAAGCTCGGAAAGATTAGCGGTCTAAGCAATCTCGATGGCAACGACGAAATCGCAAACTAAATAGTATTTTTTGTCGCCATCTAGATAACAACTTTAGCGGCTCTTCATTTTTACCCTGATCAATCTTATCAGCCCTTATCAGGTGTTATCGCTTTTTGTCCCCCACCCAGTATGTTCCCGTCCCACCCCTGTATCATATCTTGAAATCAACTCCTGACGACTTCTGGTACCCGCGCTATGAATTTCGCGACACTTGCGTTCTAGCGCCTTTTATCAGCCCTTATCAGGTGTTATCGCTTTTTGTCCCCCACCCAATATGTTCCCGTCCCACCCCCTGTATCATATCTTGAAATCAACTCCTGACGACTTCTGGTACCCGCGCTATGAATTTCGCGACACTTGCGTTCCAGCGCCTTTTATCAGCCCTTATCAGGTGTTATCGCTTTTTGTCCCCCACCCAGTATGTTCCCGTCCCACCCTGTACCATATCTTGAAATCAACTCATGATGACTTCTGGTACGGCCATAATTTAGCGACACTTGCGTTCCAGCGCCTTTTATCAGCCCTTATCAATCGTTATCAGTTTCTGGCACCCACCAACAATGTCCCCGTCCCACCCCACATAACACTTGTAAGTATGGTTGCTCTGGTGTCAACGCGAGCCAGGCAACGGAATCGACGACTTCAGCGTTCTGGCGCGCCTTATCAATCGTTATCAGTTTCTGGCACCCACCAACAATGTCCCCGTCCCACCCCACATAACACTTGTAAGTATGGTTGCTCTGGTGTCAACGCGAGCCAGGCAACGGAATCGACGACTTCAGCGTTCTGGCGCGCCTTATCGGCCCTTATCAATCGTTATCAGTTTCTGGCACCCACCAACAATGTCCCCGTCCCACCCCACATAACACTTGTAAGTATGGTTGCTCTGGTGTCAACGCGAGCCAGGCAACGGAATCGACGACTTTTGCGTTCTAGCGCATCTTATCAGCCATTATCAGTTGCTATCGCTTCCAATCATGTACCACCAATGTCCCGGGACCGCCCCACATAACACTTGTAAGTATAGACGCTCTTTTACCAATATGAACGGCAAAACGAAATTGGCGATGCTCGCTTTCTAGCCCCTCTTATCAGCTATTATCAGTCGTTATCAGTTCCTATCACGTACCACTTGTGTCCCCATCCCACCCCCTATAACATATGTAAGAACCACTGCGCTATCATTACTGTGACTCGAGCTATGAATTTCCGGTCAAACACACACACACACCAAACAGACACACGCTAGCCGCTTATATATAGTAGGATTGTGCCTCTACTGCTGCCGGTCCGGTAACAGCGGCATAGCATCAACAAAACCAATGCTATAGGTTGGTTGCCCCTCATGCAATTCGCATCTATATCCTATAGGAACTTTTGGGAACCATTGTGTGGCAGATCTACGCTGCTGGAGAACAGGTATTGTGGATGACCTCTGGTGTCCTGTCAAGACGTAGCGGTACCATCTGGATGCTGTTCTTCTGTCTGTAGAAAGTTCAAATCTGCAGGCACATGTAGGAGGTAGTATGCTTTCACTAAGCATGCCCAGAATCGCAAAAGAGTTGACAGGAAGAATTTTTTTAGTCGAAGTCCTCTTAACCAGGGTGCCTCTATATTTTGAAACAGGGGTCATTCTCATATTTTCTTGTAAAAATGTTTGCAGCTTAGATTTCGTTCTTGAATGAAGTGAGCCATAGTTTCAGAGCACGCTGAATTCAATCAACGAGGTTGTGAATCATGGAGCCTTTATCCTGAGAGCAGCTATTTTCAAGGGTGCTTTCCATACTTTTGAAACGCACCTCATATATAGTGGGGTAAGCTTACCGCCATCCCAGACTTTGCTACACACCTTTTCGCGAAGTTCTTTCATTGTGGCGGTCCCATCGGCCTAGTCATGAGCGCTAATTGAACGGACTTGCTTAGGCATACTTCAAAGTATCAATAGGCACCTGTACTCTCTTGTTGCTGAAACGTGGTCACAATATACCTTCGCCACCTCAGGCAGGCATCCTATATAGTAAATATCTCGGCTTCGGGTAGCAGAAGTTTTGTTATATGACAAAGCTATCATTCTGAAAGAGTTGGTACATTTTCACCCCGCTATAGTTCTGTTACCCTACGGTTTGTTGGTTACGTTACAATCGTGTGATAGTGAAAAATGGGAAGCTCTTGAAAAGGTGGTTAATATTAGCTTTGTTTTCTCATACTCGTCTACACACATCGACGCGGCATCTTTTCCTACAGAGTGGGGCATAAGTTTGGTGAAAAAGTAATTATGGCCTAATTTGCACCAGAAAGGTCGAGACAGGATACCAAGCATGACCATTTCCATTCAGACAATTGTTAGGATTTCTTATTCAAAATGGCCGCGTTTGAAGTCGGCAATTTTCGTTGAAATCATCGTACAGAAATTGGCCTTTGCTCGCATGACATCCTTCAAAATTTTATCTCATAATTTTTGGAGAGCAGTGTTAGCGATATTCAAATTCTCTCCGATAGATTTACAATGGAGCTTTTGGATGGCCAATCTTTGTGAAGCCAAAAGTCGGACAAATGGGCTCTGCAGCAGACTTTCACGAAAGTCAATCCATGAGTGGACGTATAGCCTTGCTAGTTAATTCAATCATTACGTGTACGCATTTGACAGATTATTTCTCCAAATGCTGTCCTGGATAGCATTGGGCTTTAGATTTTACTTCCACACAGGTGAAACCCACTGAGATGAAGAAGTCGTGGTTGCCCAGATTCTGTCATGGCGCTAAGCTAGAAGGTGTATTTTACTTCAGTTGTTCCTGCTTTGCTAGTTTCTTCGGAACCTCTTGTAATCATTTCTGAATTTTCTCGAATGAAGACAAGAAAAATATAAAAGGTTTTCTCGTCGGTGTACGTAAAGGCTCCCTTCGTGGCCCGGCTCCTCAAGCTCCCAATTTTTTAACTCTCCTCTTTCTCTCCCTATCCGAGGGAGCTTGTCGTTTATGGTATTTGCAAGCTTATATTTGAAGATTTCTATGCCAAACCCTTCACAATGTTAATCCTGATCCTGTCGAATCGACAGTTTCATCATGGTCCTCTTTGAACGCGGTAGATACGTTTTTTGGCAAACTTCATAGCCCTCTTGTTTCCGTCGATCATCTACCCATTAGAAGGACCATCATGAGTCTGCAACTTGAGTCATATGACGATCTGGGCGCATGCATCCTTCGCATGTGCAATCTCGAATGAATCGCACTACAGTGCGTTGAGTAGAAAACCCCACTAGATCGGATTGAGAGTGGCTATTCCCTGAATAAACGTCATAAAATCTTGAGACCATAGAATAGAATAATATAAAAAGAGAGTGGCGAACCTGAGGGTCTAGTTATAAGCTTTGCCCACAGTGCAGTGGCTTGCACATGGGCTCGCGAGAAACCAGCTTTTGTCCCAAAGCAGAGCGTGCAGAACCTGCTATATATTGCACGTGTCATTGTGGAGTAATGATGGTGCTGTGATTTACTTTGAATTCCTTCGCTAATCACACTTGTGCAAAATGTTTTGTGATCACGTCTCTGCGCTTTCATATCTCCGCATGAATGCGTCTGCCACCTCTCGCACCTGCCGTGGAAGTTGCTTTAGCTATTGTTCATGCCTCCTATCCAAATATTATCGGCGTGTACTACTCAAATCAGAACTATAAGGACAAAAGGTATCAATTATAGTTTGTTGATTTGCGCAGTCTACACTTCTGTGCAAAAAGCGAGAAGATTACGATAAAGTGCGTATGCAGCGTGGAAGTACATGCACCATTGGAAGCAGTAGTCAGGGGCCCAAGGAAACGAAATGTTGCGTTTTTGTGGTCAAAGGTGCGCTAGTTGCAGCGTACAAGGCTTGCCATTCCTTTCTGAGCCCCGCCACGGTCTGTGCTCCGCCCCCAGCAGCAGCGCCCTTCGATTGCCAATGTGACGAGATATTCCACTTCCAGAGTGTATCCTATAACTTTTCATGGGATGCGTGATCAATCAAAGCATGATGCTTGCTGAAATGATAGAGGCTATCAGCCTAACATGTGCAAAGACCTCATGTCGCGACGCCGGTGCGGCAAGCCTGGGGCAAGAAGACGTACGAGCGGCTTGCTGACCGGTGCCGTGATTTTAGATGATGTGCGGAGGGACACGCGCCTGCATTGCCTGCCACGCTACCTGCGGTCCTCATCCTCCGCTGCCCCTTGTTCTGTCCTCCTGTCGGAAGTCCACTGCGCTTTCCTGATGACGGCAGATGCGCTTGACCCCATCCTGCACTTCCCAAGATGTTGCCTGTCACCTGCGCTACTAACCTCCCGCTTACCATGACCGTACTACATTGATATTGATGTTGTTAGTACTTGCGGTCAACAGATATTGATTTTCTAAGAAACCGCACTTGTGAAAGAAAGTGAATAAAGTATTTAAAGAATGCGCTTCACTTTCTGCGCGTTACTTCGTACATAACAGAACACAAATAGTAAAAGGTGGCTTTATGCCTATTACACAATATGCGAACTTAAGACTACTAAACCTACGGGATGGTGTCCTCGCCTCATTAGGGGTCGCCGATACCACGAGCCCCCTCGTCCTTGCGCGACAGTGTTAGCCGGGGGGCGTTCGGCACGTCCGGGCACTGTCCGTAGAGGGACGAGGGTTCCTGCGCACTCCATCCTGGCCATCGGGGCTTGGCGTCCTCGTGTTCCATACCATTCGCGCACCAAGGGTTGTCCGGGGGACGGACAACTGCGCCTTCACACCAGAACGGGTGCTGCGGGAATCCTCAGCCGACTGCGCAATAAGGGCTATGCGCTCGAACGAAGAGAGTAGGAATACAGGATCGGCAACAGTGAGGAAGAGACGACTGTGCAGGACAACACAGGAGACGACACGTGAGACGACCGTCCGTGACGGTGACGCTGGAGACGACTGACGCTGGAATGAGCGGGAACTTCCAGAACCAGAATTGGCGGGAACTGCTGCGTACTCGACATATGCGCGATAGGACCCAATGCGGAACTCTGACGACCCGACCTTTAAACATCTTCTGACACTTGCGCGTGTAGCTTGACAATGAGACGTGACGACGGACACTGCGCGTAGAGGTCGTACGAGAGTCACGACACTGGGGGCGGCAAAAGACGAAACCGCTCGCGCCACAGGAGCTCGATGGTACCGCTCACCTATGCGAAATTACACACACGTCAATCGACGCCTACCAGATTGGGCCTAAGTCGCCATGTGTTTCCCCCAGCTCACATGGGTGCGAGGAACCATGGGTCAATCTTCGACTTGCGGGGCCATGGGCTTCTTCTCAGTACAACAATGTTAGTAACTACAAATAAAACAATACAATGCGTAATCAATAAAACGATCACGTTGTGACTGCGAGTAAGTTGACGAATAGTGCTGGCTCCTCAACAACTGCGTTGTCTTCACCAAGTGCGCTTCGACGTCAGTAGATGGAATCTTCGACGGATGTAGTAGGCGATGGCGATATGGCGACGAGTCGATGAGAAGTTGCGGGCCTACGAAAAGAATACGGGAGCGAGTTTTATGCTCCAAAGGGGTTTTTCTTTTAGTGTGAGGGGGAGAATTTTCCTCACGTAGACTGCGAAACATTCCCCGAGGGTCGTTGAATGAAGGCACGTAGCTTAAAACCCGGGACTGACGAAAGACTGAAACGCGGTCTCCCACCGCGTGCCCCAAGGGTGCGTCCATTGACGCGAATCATAAAACACTGACATAAACAAGCACTTTGTGGAAAGTGCGCGACGAAACTGCGTGGTCTGACAAGCAGGACCAAAAGAAACTGCGATACGAAAAGTGCGCTTTGAAAATCCACACCATGGATTTTGTCCTTAGTGTGAAAGTGCGCTTACCGAAACTGCGCGGGCTTACGCCCAAAATTGACTACTGCGCGTAATACAGAAAGATAAAAAAGTCAAGTGCGCTTTTATACTTGCTTGAGTTTTGCTCAAAGCATTCTGCGCCGCTGCCTGACGCCGCGTGCGTACTGCTTTGCGTCGTATAGGTAATCGCGGAGCTCTATGCCCATGATGTCTGCGATGACGTGCTTATTGCTGAAGCAGAACGCTGTGTGGTGATCGCGTGCGCGGCATGCTCTGCAATACTTGACGAATCGCAATGCTCTTCGCCGTGGTCGCCGCCGCAAATGAAACACCTGCCGTTTTCTGCGTGTATCCTTATTCTTTCTTTGAGCCGCGGCACATTGTGGCAACCAGAGGAATAGTGCTCCCTTGCGCAGAAGAAGCAGCGAGCTTTTTGCCTGAACGTGTCCTTAGTGATGGGCTGGACACGCCATTCCTCAGGAGGCTGATCTCCCGGACTTTGCGTTCGACTGCGAATGCGCTGCGGTGGGCCTTCCGTATCTCCATACGGCTCTTCTTCTTCCTCGTATGAGGAAGCTTCCGAGTGCGCGTAGAGATCCGGAGGAGCCTCCGGGCGAGCAGGCTGAAACGACTGCGCTGACCGAGCTGGCTGCGAAATGTGAGTAGGCTGCGGAAGAGGTCGCGGAGCTGGTGTTGGAGCAGTCCTGCGCTGCTTTTCTACTGTTGGCTGAGGAGGCAACTGCGCGGAAGTTGAAGGCTGTTGTTGCTGCCTTTGAGTAGCTGCGCGTTGAATTTGATGGACTGCCTCTTGGACTTCAGCTTTGGCTTCGAAGGATGTTTGAAGCATCTCGCGAAGCAGTGCGGACTGGTGCGTTATGACTGTGCGCGCTTCAGCGATGGCTGCTGTCGCTGCGGCAGATGCGACGTCGAAATCTGCGAAATGAAGACCGTAGTATGCGAGGAGATCTGTCAGGTGCGGATGCGGAAGGTCTTTTTTGAAACACCTGACTTGAAAGTGCGCTAAGAAGGAGAGATGGCGCGTATTGATATTATCTATAAACGACTGTATCTGCTGAATTTGTTCAAAGAGCACTGCGGGGTCCTTTGGAGCGGCTTTGTTCTTTGCCAACTGCGCGATATAATCAGTTAACTGATGGGTTAACTGCTGGACACCCTTGAGATTGTGCACTATCTCGTACACAGTCATCTGCGGATACTGCGACATTTCTTCTTCTGCGTACTGCGGCACATAGATCTCCTTGGTGAAGTAGCTGCGGATCATTCTGCAAAAATCTGAACGTAAAAATGCGTCAAAATAGACGAAATCATGTGCGCTTAAATGTCGCAGCTCAAACAAGTGCGTTGGATTTGATGCGATTGTGAGACGCTGCAACAAAAGAAGTGCATCACGATCTTGCGACGAAAGCGACGCATATTGCGTTTCTTGATCATCTGCGCGTAACAACGACTGCTGCGGGTTTGACTTGCGCAGCAGAGCACGAAGACTTTCTAGCGTCGTAGGGCGGCGTATGATTGGTTCACGCCATTCTGGATTTCCTTCAGTGAGGACCAGAGGGTCCGCAGTCTCTGGCGGCTGCGGTACCTCTGATTCCACTGCTTGCGGTGCGCGCTGCACTCTCTGCATTTCAGTGATTAACGTGCGCAGTATTGGCGCGTCGATGTTAGGGTTCTGTCTGAGAAAAGCTGACATTTGCGCGGTGTCGAAAAGATCTTGTACCTGAGATGCCTCAGGTATCGTCGACTGCGCTGTGAATTGCTGCTCGCTTTGCTCAGACGAACTGCGCGAACGAAACTGCGGCTGTACTGCACTGGAACGAGTGCGCGATCGAGCTCTATCGCGACTGCGCTGCCTTGCTGTTCGCGGGGCAGGACTTACCTGCCTTCGAGAGTGCGCTTGTCGTGAGCGAGACTTTGAACGATGATGCATGATGATAGTATCGAGGGTGGTCAGTCCTCTGCGTGAGCGAAACTACCTCAAAATGAGGAAAGCTAAGCTTATATAATGCGTTGATAAACTATCACCACGTAAACTGCGCGCAAATGACCGAACTGCGGAAAATAAAGTCAAAAAATGAATGTGCGAGTGCATGTTTTGGTGCAAAACTACTTAAATAATGAGCATGGTAAACTACACTATTGCCGTAATGAACGAACGAGATGAGTGGGTGCGGTCAGGTGCGCGTGCGGGCGTATGCAGTGTACTGCGCGGGGAGATATACGAAAAACTGCAAAATGGACCATGGAAAGGGGAATGAACTAAAAAAGCAACTGCGCGGAACGGCTGTTAGAGGTGTTTAGAAAAACTAGTGCGCATAGTACTAAGTAAAAAAGACGATGTGAAAAAACAAAATAGTTAATTTGCGAAAAAGACTACGTTTGATGGGCAGCATACCCGTTTTGGCTGCGTACGTGCGAAAAGTTACGAAAAACTAGCAGCATCTGCGCTCGTAAAACAGAAAAACGGGTTCACAGGGAAACTGCGCACAATACTAACATGAAATAAATAAGCAACTGCGCAAAGAAAGGGAAAATTTACAAAGAAATTTAACGTACACTGCATATAGATGAAAACGCACACAAAAGGCAAAGGGGTACCTGACCGGATTGTGCTGGTGCTGACGTTATACGAATAAATAAGAATACCAGTGTTGTATGGTGACGTGCTGTGAGTGCAGAATAGGTGGAAGTGGAAAAAATGAAGAAAAAATCGTCGTCGAGAGCGAGTAGACGCCTGGAAGTAATGATGATGATATTCGAAATCTGCGATTAGGCGCCGGCGCGCACGATGTTTGCATTGGAGCGCGCTTCTGCTCTATAGAGCGACTGCGGTATTGAAAAAGGCAAGTGCGCATAGATGATTTGAACGACGTAAAGGATGCTAGCGAATGAATTTGTGACGAGCTTTTGCAGCTCGTGGCGGCTGCGTCCTTGGCGGCGGCAGTTTTGCGGCGCTTGCGCGAGATCGCTCTGAATCGCAGTTTGGCGTGTTATTCGCTCGAATTTCGAGTGGATAGAGATGAGCCAGTGAGCGAGTTAGAACTCTACCGTTGGTCATGCGCACATCTGCGCTGCGCGGTTTTGCATCTGCGCTGAGAATTGACTTTGATAACGAGGCCCAAAGGCCAATGGCTACGCGGCAAGCTGTCATCTGCGACGATGACGATGTCGTTGACTTGAGGAGGCGCCAAAGAGTATTTAGGCTGCTTCATGCGCAACTGGTGGCGTTCCCTCAAGGCTGCAAGATAGTCTGTATGCCATATGTCCCAGAATTTGTCGAGCACTTTGAGCGACTCTTTGTACCAGTCTGATAGTTTGTGCGCTGAGCTGGCGATTTCGCTGCCAAGATGGTCTGACTGCGGAATTTGAATGTCGACTTCTGGTGACGTGAAGTCGATAGGTCTTAATGCGCTGACTGAAGTGTCGCCCTCGCGAAAAGGTGTTATTGGGCGAGCATTGATGACTGCTTCGATTTCTGCGACGACCGTTTGCAACTCTTCGAGAGTGAGAACTGCGCGTCCAACGGACTTTTTGAATGCGGATTTGAAGAGTTGGACCATGCGCTCGTAAAATCCTCCTTTCCAGGGGGATAGCGGCGTTATAAACCTCCAAGTGATTTTGTGCTTTGCGCTGTATTCTGCAATAGGTCGCCATTGACCTGGCGCGTAAATGACTTTAGTAAGAGCGTCGTCTGCTGCGCGAAAAGTGCTTGCGTTGTCGCTGTAAATGAGGTCCGGAGTACCTCTGCGTGCGATGAACCTGCGAAAAGCGAACAGAAATTCTTGAACTGTGTTGTTCATGACGAGTTCAAGATGCACCGCTCTAGTTGTCATACATGTAATGAGGCATATCCAGACCTTGTTTGACGCGGAAAAAACGCTGCGATAGCTTAACGGACCGAGATAGTCGATGCCCACATTCTGGAACGGTCTTGATCTTGTCGTCCGTTCCTTTGGCAGAGTGGGCATGTCTGGATAACGATATGCGTGACCGTTAGCTTTTTTGCAGATGACGCATTCGCGGAGCGTTTTGGCGACAATACTGCGGATTGATGGTATGAAATACGTTTTGCGCAAGCTAGAAATGGTGGAGTATACTCCCGAATGGCGCTGTTGCAAATGGTGTTGCCAGATGACGATTTTGGCAAGCGCGTTTGGCCATAGAGATGGATTTTGAAGTAAAAACGATGGCCCAGTCCACCAGATATGATTTTTTGCGTCCTTTGTGGACAGACCACGAGTAGCGCAATCCGACGGATTGTCTTTGGATGCGACATAGTAGAATTTTGTGGCGATATTTTGCTGGTGGAACGACGCTAGGATATTTTTGATGGAATTAACCCTATTTTGGACAAAGACTTTGAAACTGTCGCGTTGAATGGACCCAATGTAGGGCAATTTGCGAATCCGAGAAGAAGTGAATCGCCGAGATGGTGATGTCCAGTTGCTGGACGATATACTGCGCTAGGCGAACACTGATTAGAACTGCAAGAAGTTCTGAGCGAGGGATCGTTATGGGCTTGAGGTCGTTGAGATGCGATTTTGCCATAACGAGCCTGGACGTCGTAGAAGATGCCGATTGCAGAAGAAGATATGCGCAACAAGCGTAGACGCGTTTGGACGCGTCTCCAAAGACACACAACTCTACCGAACCAGAGGTGTACGACTGCGGCAGAACGAGACGAGGTATCGCCGGAAGTGGATGTTTGAGATCGACAAGAAGATCTGACCAACGCTGACGATCAGACTGATCTAACGGTGCGTCCCAAGCCAACTGCTTGGCCCACAGGTCTTGAACGAAGATTTTGATGTTAGTAAAGAATGGCGTAAGTAGACCAAGAGGATCGTACGTAGACGCTAGAGCACGAAGTGCTGTGCGCTTGGAGTTGACTGGAACGTCTAACGTTTTGATCGCCATGTTAAGACTATCCCGATGGTAGTTCCATGCGATGCCTAGGAGTGTTGTACACTGCCGATCGGCGACTCGATCCTGCGCTGGTATGAAGTTGTTGACAACCTTCGAATTGCACACGAATTGTCGCAGATTCATGTGCATGTCACCAAAGACAGATTTTGCCATCTGATATTTTTGGATGGCTTCTGCGTGAGACGTAGCTCCGAGTGCGACGTTATCAACGTAGGTATTGCGCTCAATTTCCTTGGAGAGCGGACTGCGAAGATGGCGTAAATAGAATTGAATGGCGGCAGCTAACATGAACGGCGACGCGTTTACCCCAAAGGGTATGCGCGTAAACCGAAAGACTCGTAAATTGCCTGGCGATGGCGGACTAAACGGATCTTTGAGCCAGAGAAAACGAGTAGCGTCTCGTTGCGAGCGTTGAAGGCGAATCTGATGAAACGCCTTTTCGACATCTGCGATCAAGAGGAAACGATAAAGACGACTGCGCAAGAGGATACCGGCTAATTCCGGCAACAAGGTAGGTCCTTGATGGAGGCAATCGTTAAGACTGGGTGCACCCCGAGTCTTAGACGATGCATCGAAGACTATGCGTAACTTCGTTGTCGAAGAGGACTCCTTGTAAACTGCCTGATGAGGAATATAGTAGACGCGATGGTTATCAAAGACGTATTCGTCGACTTCCTCAACGAAACCGGCTGCGAGATGATCCTCAATCGCGTTGACGTATTGTTTCCAGGCGGACTTATTTTGATGGAGACGCTGGTATTGACTAACGAGACGGCAATATGCTAGCTGCTTGTTGTCGAGCAGCTTTGGATGCGTTTGTTTCCAAGGAAACTGGACGTAAAGATAACCGTCGATGAATTTTGAAGAGCTAAAGAACTTATTTAAAATGCGAGCATTGAGCTCATCATCTGCTTTGGGATGATGGCTGTCTGTGATACCTAGTGAGTCAAGTGACCAGAGACGTCTTGCCAGCTCATCGTCTGCGTCGGATGTTGCGAGTACTTCGTCGGTCGCTGGGCTCTTCGGAATCCCGAGTGAAAAACCGAATTTCCCGACACGACGGTACCAAACCTTGTATGTGTCAGTACCATACCCGATGGCAGACAGACTGGTGGTTCCTGTGAGAGAACGTCCCAGTAACTGTCAATTCCAACGAGTATGTCTGGCAATACCGAGTGCGACGTATGACTAGATGGGACTGGCAAGTGATGTTTTCTGATGAACTTGACATCTGCGCTTGAAAGTTTTGGCAGAGACTGCGGTAATGTTACGATATTTTTGGTAGTGAAGATGAAGCCTGACTA